>JAKTSS010000306.1:0-15306 GCA_030580355.1 Debaryomycetaceae sp. yHKB357 | reverse complement strand
CCGCAACGTCAATGGCCTTGGCGTGCCCCCGAAAAAGTAGCATTCCTTCTCAAGTGGCTGACACTTTTTTTTGGTGGTAGGTGGATCGTGTATCCGCAATTTCAATTTGTAAAATGCATAGCCAAGAAATTAGAGAAGATGAAAAAATTTACAATTCTTTATGGTCCATTAGCGATTAATGTGGTTAAATGGTCAACGATTGTGTCTGAGACTAGTGTGGGTGAACTAGCTGTTTTTGAATAACGGGTGAACTGACGGAAAACCCCCAAAACCTTCAGCATGGGAAAGGAGGTGTGGGGCGTAAAAGGGGATCGATAAGAGATGGGTGAACCTAGATTACTTGCCATGACTGAAGAGAGCTATTTTTGAAAGCTTCAGTGTCGATTATCGATGTGCTACTACACATGTAAACATTTACGATAGACCAGGGGTTTCTTGAATTGCCTAAATTCTCAACAGATATTAGTTATGATTTATTTCCAAAGATTCCTTTAGTTGTCTGCTTACCAGCACGCAGCTAGGCAATTTCAAAATGTGTGATAAGTTTTTGCTCATGTGTTTGGCTGCTAGATTTTGCAAAATTGAAATCGAGTGGTGCACAAATTTTTTGCAACTTACCCGGCACCAGAGCTTTTGCGCAGGGAGATAGCAGTTGGTGGAAAGGTGCAGAGCAACGACCATTATTTGGTGACAGTGTGGCTTACTCGTACAAGTCTCCGGAGAATTGCCTCAAAATAAATGGTTGCAAAAAAGTGTAGACGCTAGTTCCGCAGAGTTCGAAGCCAGATTACCTGACCTCTGGCTCGGATGCTATGCTTGCTAGTGAGGTGAAACAGTCGTCATTACATCAAACTGCTACGGCATTGCAAAACATGCGGCCAAAATCAAAGTGTCTGTGTTGTTGAACATATTCGATTTTTACCAGGTCACCGTACTGAGGGTCCGCTATAGATACGTCATACAATGCATGGTGAGCGAGGGTAACATGCCAATTACTGTCTGCTACTGTAGAATGTATTTGTCCTGAGCTACGATTTGTACGAGGTCGCCGTACTGAGGGTCCGCTACAGATACGCCGAACAATACATGGTGTGCGCGGGCAACATGTCAACAGGGGAGTACGGAAAACTAACACCCGCACTGAGCGCAGTTGCAGCGACCCTTGCAGTCGACACTAGCAGAACACGTCATGGCGAGCGCGTCGATGGAGGCGCACTTGCCGGCCATGCAGTGGTTGGTCTTTGTGAGTTTCACGGCGGACCCGTTGCCGCAGTAGCGCCAGATTTTCAAGTTCCACGTCCAGTTTTTGCAAACGTAGCCGTAGCTCTCGCACTTGCCGCCGCGCGAGTAGAGGCACGGGTACTGGCAGTGGGAGGTCTCGAACCCCTGGGTGTCGATCTGGTTGCCCGTGGCGCAGGGCCCGATAGAGTTCCTCCAGAAGGCTTCCGCTTGTTGCTCGGTCGCGTAAAAGTTGAAGGACAATTTCTGCGTGCCCGAGCACTGGCGGCACCCGTTGTAGCCGGCCACGCACAAGAAACTGTAGCAGAGGAGAAGAAGTGGGGAGTGCATTGGAGAATGGGCGACAATCGAGGAGCTGGAGGGGAGACACCTTATTTGTAGTGATTGAGAGGCCGAGCCCCTAATCTATTGTCCTCTATTTGCGCAACTCGTAAAATCCGGTAGAATGCCTCTTTATTGTTTATGGTGGCCTCGATGTGGGGCGGAACAATCGGGCAAAGAATTGGGCCGATACATTCACGGTAAAGTATCACTAGTGTTCATTCGAGCAGGGGGTTCCGTTCGGCACCACATCGTCTATAGGATAGACGTGCACTGAGAAGAGAATTTTTTATCAGCGGTCAATTACTGGTTGGGTCCGTAAAGGGTCATGTCGGTATAACGTAGCAAGCCTTTGTTTGGCTATTATATGGTATTAGGGACAGGCTTCACCAAGAGCCCTCGATAGATGAACGAAGGCAGTAGAGGTTGCGTAATCCGGAGTGTGGTTACGGATTATGGAGAAGAACCTGTTACGGATTAAAGGACTCAGTTTCGGTGGCGACCAACTAACAAGGGTTCAGATAAGCCGAGCCCAATGCCAAGCAGTGAATGATTTATTGCAATGGGATGCTTTATAGTAATGGGACGATGAGACGATGAAGATACTCTAGTGATGTACCATCTAGATATGGCAGTAACCTATCTCGGGACCATATATGTGTGGAGTAGATATTCGGGTATGGAGTCGGTATTCAGGTGTGGAGTAGATATTCAGGTATGGAGTAGGTATTCAGGTATGGAGTAGATACTGAGAAACGGAGTAGGCTATCTAGAATGGGGGACTACGGGAGGCAAGGAATAGTAGAACGAGACATGTTACAAATGCCTGTTCATGAACCTCCTCTTGGTGAACGCGAGCCAGTGCTTGCTGGGGAGATCGCCGGCATAAACGCGAGAGAGCAAGCGATCGCCCAACTCCTGTCTGAACTGCAGCAAGTACGCCCTTAGGGTATCGGCCTCGAACTTGTTTTGCGGGGGAGCGTAGAGCTGGTTGAGGGGGAAGCCGATATCGCCGGGCAAGCTAAAGTTGTCGACGGCCAAGGAGGCGAGGAGGCGTTGGGCCTCGCGGAGCAGGGTGGACTTTGCGAGTTTGGAGAGACAGTCGGAGACGTAGAGGATGCCGTAGATCAAGAGGCGGTCGGCGGGGCCCTTGATCTCAAAGTTGCGGAAGAAGGAGTTTGCGCGGAAGAGGTCAAGGACCTCGTCGAGGATATCATAGTCGGTTGTCGGGGGGTAGGCCGGGCCCCTGTGCTTGGTGTGGATGGGGAGCAAGCAGGTGTTGCCGACGACGCGAGTATCCGACTCTGAGAGGAATGTTGAGTGGTACGCAGGCATGGTGGGTGGGTAGAAGGTGTCGTGGGTGGGTAGGGTGTAGGCGTCACGTGTATTGACTCGCGGTTTGGCAGATTGGGTGGAGGAGGCTGCCAGTTAAGAGAGTGATTATGTAATCACATCGATTACCTAATCCGTCTCTCGGGAAGCGAGGGTGCGGGAGCAGCGTGTGAGCCTACTTTGAGTTGACCAAAGTACGGCGATTGCTAGGCACAAGTCCCTCCTGCGAGTAGAGACGTCAGGCCTGTTCGGGTTTTGGTGGCTATTTCTCCGTAAACGATACGCGCAAATTTCACCGCGCAAACTTCTAGGCCAAACCGAAAAACTCTTTTAGAACCTGGTGAGTGTCTTATTAAGCACTGCCACCTTCAAGCCGCTCCAGCTGATCTCCTCCACCGCTACTCCCCCTGTGCCACCACCTCCACGCCATTCTCTTAGACCCCCCACCATCCCTCTGCCACCCCGCTGGCCTCTCTTCCCGTCCTTCCCCCCTCTCTGCCTCCTTCATCGCTCCCTCCATCCACCATGGCGAATGGCAGGCCCTTGAACTTGCCAACCCATCTACTCCCCCTGGCCTTTCTCTCCTCCGCCTCCGTCCCGACAGACGATGCCGGCCCCGATCCCCCTCGCGACTATCCTCAGAACTCCCCCTCCCCCAACCGCCAGAATCCCCCGGCTCATTTCTCCCGCTCGCCGCAACCTCATCCCTCTCTTTCTGCCAATCCAAACTCACTCCCTCCTCCTGTAACACACGGCTCCCATCCCAACTCACTGACTCCCTCTGTAACACATGACTCTCATCACAACTCACATCAGCCCTCATCTGTAACACACGATCACAACTCACTCCCTCCTTCGTCCCTTCCTCCGCGCATGTCACACCCGCCTTCGTCGGCTCCCCAATCTAAATACCCCTCACAACCCAACTCACAATCTAACCCTCATGTGCAGCCTAACCCTCATATGCAGCCTAACCCTCATGTGCAGCCTAACTCACATCCGCATCCGCATCCTAACCAACCCTCGCAATCAAACTCGCATCAGCACTCCCACCCTTACCCTTTGCCCGTCAGTCACCCCCCGAGCCGCAACGTCCTTCCTGCTATCGATACCCGTGCCTCTCCGGCCCCTTACCCCGTAGAGCCCCCCTTGCTTCCTCTGGGCCCGTCGCCGCTGTCGCAACTGCCCCTCTACACGGACTCGCCGCTCGCCTTTAGCGCTCACGACTCGGCCCGCGCCGCCCCTGACGATCCCGCCCCGGTTTCCTTGGCGCCGCGCAGAACCGTCCGCAAGCTGCCCGTGCCGCCGCCCGTCCAGATCCCGGCGGGCCACAGCTCTCCGTCCTTGCACGAACTGCGCCGCATCGCTTCCTCCCCGAATACTAAGCAGTTCAACAACGTAAATCTCAACGGCTTCCTGTCCCAGTCCTTGGTTAACGCCGCCGCAGAGGCCAGATCAAGATCCTTTTCTTCCTCCAATATCAAGCACAGCCCCAGGTCCTTCGCCCTGCCCAGCTTCAATCCCCAGCAGTCGATGCCGCAGCACCATCAGTATACGCCTCAACTCCATCAGCAGAATTCCAACCCCAATCACCCCCACCCTCACCCTCACCCTCAACACCCTCAACATAACCAACATCCTCAACATAGCCAACACAACCAATACCCCCAACACAACAACCAACACAACCAATACCCCCAACACCCTCAACACCCTCAACACCCTCAACACAACCAATACCCCCACACGAACTCGTTGAACAGCGCCTCTTTGGCCTCGCATCCGAACGCCCACAACTCCCCTCACCTAAACTCCCTATCTTCCCTCCAGAGCCAGTACAACCCGGCTCACCACATCAACCACCAGCCACAGACCCACCCCCAAATTAACCACGGACAGCCTCACCCTCAAATCAACCACGGGCAGCCCCACCCTCAAATCAACCACGGACAGCCCCACCCCCAGTCGTACCCGCTGTACTCGACCCCTCCCTACAACTACAACCAGAGCCCGTCGCTCGATAACGCACAGCGCCCGGTCTCCTCCGGCTCGTCCTCCCTCAGCCATACCATGTCTCTCCTGCTGAAAACCAGATCCTTCACCTCCATCAGCAAGCTATCGTCCAGCTTGTCGACTAAAAAGTTCGCCCTGTCGACCTCCCTCTCCTCGTCCAGGCCGGAACGCCAGCCTCAGCTGTTGCTGAAACTGGTCGTGCTGCAGGCTGCAGCGTCAAAGCCCATGCACCCGCGCCAGAAACCTACCCCCATAGTCTACCCCGCTATCCTCTCCGCCGTCGCAAAGATGTTTAAAGAGTACGTCATCGTCTCCATCAACACCAAGGACGGTTTAGAGTACCACGACACCTTCACGGGAAAGACCGCAGTCGATATCATCTGCCGAATCATCCGCACCAACGACCGCAACTTGGCATTGTTGCTTGGCCGCTCCTTGGACGCCCAAAAGTTCTTCCACGACGTCACCTACAACCACCGCTTGCGCGACTCCGCCAACGAGGTCTACGCCTTTAGCCACGTCTACAAGGACGTGCGCTTCTTCAATGACTGTTCCGGCGCCGTGTCAGCGCCGCCCTCAAAACACGGCTCCTTCAGCGAGCATCTGGCCGTCGAGCATGCCATGCTGGACCACTTTATGCAGCAGCAGCTCCCGCCCCACATCAACCACGCCCCGGGCCCGGACGAGCCCTTGTTCCACCAGCCGCAGGAGCAGGCTTCTCCGGCCCCGCCGGGCGCAGCCCCCGCCAGTGTCATGAACAACGTCTCGAGTAACCACGGCAGTGTTCTGGGTCCGCTGGGCAAACCCACCCTCAACGCCACCCAGAAAACCGGCGTCAATGGCGTCTTCACCATCTTGACCGACTGCTACGTCCCGACGTGCACCCGCAACAACTTGTGCTACAGTATCGCGTGTCCGCGCCGCTTGGAGCAGCAAGCCCGCCTCAACATCAAGCCGCACGGCGGCTTGGCCCGCACCGTGTCCCGCTTGTCGCTCCACGACAAGGACGAGCCCACGCAGTTGTGGCACGAGACCGTCGACCAGCTGGTGCTCGACAAGCTCGACAAGGACGAAAAGATGCGCCAGGAGCTCATTTACGAGCTCATCTACACGGAGCGCGACTATGTCAAGGACTTGGAGTTTATGACCGACTACTACATTATGCCGCTCCGCAACCCCGCCAACAACATCATCCCGGAAAACCAGCGCGAAACCTTCATCTACACGGTGTTTGGCGGTGTCGCCGACTTGTTGCGCCTCGGCCGCAGCCTCAGCGAGGCGTTGCTGATTAGGCAGCAGGTACAGAAACCCGTGGTCGAGACCATTGGCGACATTGTCCTCGAGTTTGTGGCGCAGTTTGAGCCGTTCATTCGCTACTCAGGGAACAAGGTGTTTGCGAGCTTTGAGCATGAGCGGCAGCAGCAGGTCAATCTAAAGTACGCGCGGTTCCTTGGCACCATTGAGAAGAAACCCGAGTCTCGGAAGCAGGACTTGCTGTCGTTCTTGATCAAGGGCGTGCAGCGGCCCGCGCGGTACCAGCTCTTGCTCAATGGCATCCTCAAGCACACGAGCGAGTCGCACCCGGACTACAAAAAGCTCACCAAGGCAAAGGAGGAAATCGAGGTGGTCCTCAACAAAATCAACGTCCAGACGGGAGAGAGCACCGACCGCCATAAAGTGATGGTATTGCACCGTTTGCTCGGAAAGCAGACGTTGGAGACAAAGTACCACTTTAAGCTCTCGTACAACTACCGCATCATCTACCAGGTAACCCTCAGCCGCAAACGCGACAATGAGAAGATTGACTTGTACTTGTTTGAGTTTGCGCTCTTGCTTGTGAAGCACAAGACGCAGAACAAGCGGGAGCAGCACAAGGTGTTTGAAAAGCCCATCTACTTGCCGCTCCTCTTTATGAATTGCGGGCAGGACGTGCCCAACCTCCGGACGATTGCGCAGCACCGGTACCGCGGCTCGCTCTTGGCGGACACCAGCATCAAGAACAAGATCGAAAGCACCAACTACATTGGGACGAGTTCGACCGCGAACCGGTACCAGCTCAACTTGATGGGGCTCGGCAGCGAGCAGGTGCACGCCACGTTGTACGCGGACGAACTCGCGATCCAGAACCAGGTGTTGCAGCAGGTGTACCAGCAGCAAAAGCGGCTCATTGAGCAGAACGACTTGTTCTCGTTGTACAAGTACGAAACACGACGGTTCCACGGCAACAACAAGATCAACTGCGCGGTGCCGTGTTACGGTGGGAAAAAGCTCTTGTACGGCACGGACCTGGGGGTGTGGGTTTCTACAGTGCGTTCCATCAGTGCCAGCAGCAACGAAAAGGTGTGCCTGGACCCCACCATGGTGCTTGGCAAGCTCTACGTGACGCAGATTGAAGTGCTTGTGGAGTACTCGAAATTGCTCGTGTTGAGCGAGAAGGACGTGTATGAGTTTGACCTTTCGTGCACGGACTCGTTGGACCACGCCAAGAACACGCGTCTGGGCAAGCTCATTCTCAGCCACGTGAGCTTCTTCAAGATTGGCATATGCGACGGCCGGCTCTTTGTGGTGGGCGCCAAGACGGGCAGCACGCACTCGATCGTGATCTTTGAGCCCATCAGCCCGTTCGACAAGAAGGACGTGCGCAACCGGAACCGGCGCAACGATGTGCGCGAGATCACCTTCACGTCCGACCCGGTATCGATCTCGTTTCTCAAGACCAGTTTGTGCGTGGGGTGCCAAAAGGGGTTTGAGATTTTGCTGATGAACACGGGCAAGAAGGAGCCGATTCTCGACGAGGCGGACCCGTCGTTGGATTTCGCGATCCAGCGGGACACGGTGACGCCCTTGAGCATCCACCTTTTGGCAGGAGAGTTCTTGCTCTGCTACGCCGAGTTTGTGTTTTTGATCAACCGCAACGGGTGGCGGACGCACCACGACTGGAGCCTCTACTGGGAGGGCCAGCCGCACAAGGTGGCGCTCTTTTTCCCGTACTTGCTTCTGTTCGAGCCCGGGTTCATTGAGATACGCGACTTGCACACGACCAACTTGCGGCGGGCGTTGGTGGGGGACAATATCCGGTTCCTCCACCTGAACGAGCACGAGGCCATGTACGCGGTGGACGAGAACGGGTACGACATTATTGTTTCGATAGATTTCTTGAACTTGAAGCCAAAGTAGAGGTGCGTACTCTTGTATTTATAAAAGCGGCTTTTTCGTGTATGTATTTATCAGTCTGCTTCCTCGTGTATGTATTTATCAGTCTGCTACCTCGTGTATGTATTTAATAGTCTGCTTCCTCGTGTATGTGTTTATCGGTCGGCTTCCTCGTGTATGTATCAGTCTGCTTCCTCGTGTGTGTATTTATCAGTCTACTTCCTGGTGGATAAATTGAACAGCATCGAACCTGTGTTTAATAATCAGCAGCTCTCAATCTGAACTTGGTACAGGTTTATGCGAGACACGATGTAGAGATAGTTGCCGAACGCGTTTAAAAGGTGATAAGAGCCCTACGTGAGTTCATCAAGAGTCATGCTGCGTGGAGACGGTAAGCCTTTCCAAGCGGGGAACCCCTAGTCTACACGTGTACAGACCAAGAGAACAAGCCGGATAAGCGATGCTGATTCGGGTCAGACTTTGGAGGGATCTACCCGCCAAAAGCAACGTAGAGTCTGAGACTGACGTAGTGCTTGAAAGAAAACAACTTGAGACAATTCAAGGGTAATCCTGTTGGTTATGCGGCGACACTGCAGATCTGAGCACGTTGGCCACGAGCAGTGATAGTAGCGTAGTTTCTAGTTTATCTTGAAATACTGTAAAATTGAACAGATCGAGAGTGTCTCGATAGATGATTGCACCCGACCCTCGGTAATTGCGCACCTCGCCTTTCCGCGCCGAACCCCGGCCGTGCCCTTGCTCTTCATTTCAGTGTCTATAATCCAACCACGTGGGCGGTGCTGCGGCAATTACGTTAGCCCTACATGTGTTGCGGCTCATCATGCGGTACAACCACCGGGAGGGCCCAGTATGCATCCTGTATACAGATACATTTGCATACCCGCGGAACAAGAGATGACGCTGTATAGTCGCAGGCTGAGCGGCTGCAAGACGTGAAGTGTGAGGGCGCAGATGGTGGAGCCCGCGTGTGGTCACCATTGAGACAGGTCCCTTGTACCGCGCAGTGTACAAGAGCGCCACGCCATGAACACCTAGTCCCAGATAACTCCGGTCATAATATCTGCTGCCGCCTTCTCCGGCCCGGGGCGGAACAATCACAACTGCACGATCCTGCAGACAGTGATTAAGCCATCGATTTATGGTTTTTTTGCGTTAAGGTTATTGCCGTAGTCAGGTGACCACAGAGAGCCGGGGCCGGACGGGGTAGAGGCGAAAATCCCGTCTGGTGGAGAATCCTCTCTGCTAGCCGTAATAACAATAGATCTCTGTCTAATTAGCGCAATCGGTAGAGCCAGGATCATCCAGCGCAATACCCAATAATCTTTATAGCTTTTCAGAACATGGCGCTTACCGTATGTGGTAAATAGCCCGAAAACTGCCTGGCTGATAGTACCATGTACGAGCCTTCCCCGTGTCTGCCTCCACCCTTGCTCCGTACTGTTCCGGCCACGGAAGCAATTGTTGGCGATCTGCATGGTCAAGACCGCTTGAAAATATTCACAAACAATGCCCGGGCTTGGCATCTTGGCGTACTTTTTCGCTTTACGATGAAGGGATACATGTCTGGCGCCGTGTCTCTTTGGGGCCGCGAGACACACCACCACCGATCTCGCAGGACTATCGCAGCAGCATCGCGCTCTCTACCCCGTATCTCCTCTTCGCATCTGTTGATTCGCTCTGGCGGGGTTCCGTCGCGTGTTGCTTCCTGACGCTTCCAGCATGACGCCATGTCGAAGACATTATTTTATCGCACAAACGCGGCTTTTGAGATCGTTTACAACTTTTGCGGCTGTGTTCTTGGAAGCGCCCTGTAGCTTCCCCAAGGAGTGCCTCCCCATACAGCACTCACTGCACCAACACTCACTACCCACACATGAGATGTCTCAACATGTCTTGAAAAGACAGCTGTCCACGTCCCATCCGACCGCTCCCCTCACATCACCTCTTCAAACTGCCAAGATCTAGTCCCTAGCGCGGCTTTGTTGGAACTACTGCACACAATTATACGCGCGTAACAATCTTCCCGCGTCATCTCCTTATCGCAAAACTATAAATCAAGCGGGATGCGTCCCGTGTGGTTGTCTCCCATCTTCCCCGGAAAATGCTCATCACCACCGTCTTTGTCACCGGCGCTAACGGCTACATCGCCCAACACATTTGCAACGACTTGCTTGCCTCTGGCTACTCCGTAGTGGGCTCCGTCAGGTCTACCGAAAAGGGCGAATACTTGAAGGGTCTTTTGCGCTCGCCCAAATTCACCTACGAAGTCGTCCCCGACATTGTGGTGCCGAACGCGTTCGATGACGCCTTGAAGAAGCACCCGCAGGTGGAGTTCTTTGTGCACGCCGCCTCGCCTTTCACCTACGAGGTCCTGGACGTCGACACCGAGCTCTTGCAGCCCGCGATCGAGGGCACAAAGAACGCGTTGAAAGCCATCGCCTCCCACGGAAGAAATATCAAGCACGTCGTCGTCACCTCCTCCTACGCGGCCATGGTAGACCTCGCAAGGCAGTCCGATACCTCCTTCGTGCCCACAGAGTCCGATTGGTGTCCCCTCACTCTCGAAACCGCGCAAACAGACTCCTTTGTCGGCTATGTGGGCTCCAAGAAATTCGCCGAAAAGGCCGCCTGGGACTTTGTCGAGAAGGAAAACGTCTCTTTTACCCTCAACACGGTCAATCCCGTCTTTGTGTTTGGCCCACAAGCCTTTGACCAAGACGTGCGCGAAAAATTGAACACGTCCGCAGAGATCGTCAACAGCCTTCTCCATTTGCGGCCGACAGACCCGGTGCCTGAACTCACTGCTACCTATTGCGACGTCCGCGACGTCTCCAGGGCCCACATCATCTCCATCGAAAAGTACCACGAGACAAAGGGCCAGCGGTTGTTGGTTTACGAATCTAAATTCGCGTCCCAGGACATCTTGGACATTTTGAACGAAAACTTTGACGACTTGAAGGGCAAGCTCCCGCGCGGCAAGCCCGGGTTCGGCGCAGACATTACCGCGACCCAGTGCACCATCGATAACTCAAAGACTCGCGCGCTCCTAGGGTTCAAGCAGATTCCGTTGAAAACAAGTATTGTGGACTCGGTGGCCCAGCTTCTCCGGGCAAGGGCCAACAATTGATTCGCAGTGTACGTCATTCTATAGTTTGCAGCAGTTTCGGGTGTCTTGTGTGAAATTCATGGGAACGCCACAGTTGGGTAGCTTTCGTAAGTCGAATGTGGACTGGCTACATCTTTGCAAATCCACTTTCACCGTTCGACCTTGTGCAATGGCTTGGGCGGGTACGTATATGATCTGTATTTAGTCCTTGACCCCTGCTCTATGTGTTCATGGGAAATACTGATCGGCGCTATACCACTCCTATCATGACATCACTCCACATCTTGTAGTGGAACCGCTTACCCTCTGTGTTATTTCTGATTGCATGCATTAGCTAGTGTATTGTACAGTGGTTTTGATGAATAATCCTTTGAAAGCTCCAGGTGAGTTTCACACTGCACTTATTTATACGCATCTAGGTTGCATATTTTTGGGGCTTGTAGTGTTAAAATTCTACTTGAATTTATTGAAAATTAGTGACCAATTGCTCCTATTGATACCTTCACAAAGACAAACGTCTACGGATGTTTTAATGTGGGTGCTCAGTGTATGATAGGCAGCTTTTGAGGAGCCATACACGTAAATCAAGACGTCATTTCATAAAAACTGTGAAATACAATTTTGCGGCGTTACCACGCGGCTTGCGACGGTATATTGTTCTCAGCGACTAAGGCCGCGCCGCAAGCTGATTGTTGCTTCCCGATTTAGATTTATCTAAATTATCGCCGTAAAATAAAGAGTCGCGAACTTGCAAATATAAATGTGGTGTGGGTCCTAATTATATCTGCTCGCTCGAAACCACATTCCCATGCCGCCTTCCTCTTCAACTGTTTTCGTTTCAGGAGCCACCGGCTACATTTCTCAGCACATTTGCAAGGATTTACTCGCTGCGGGATATACCGTGGTTGGCTCTGTCAGATCTGCTGACAAGGGCGATAACTTGAAACGGCTTTTACAGTCCGATAAGTTTTATCATGAGGTTGTTCCGGACATTGTGACCGAGGGAGCTTTCAACGAATCTTTACAAAAGCACCCTGACATCGACTTCTTTTTACACGCAGCATCCCCAGTCACGTTCAAAGTCAAAGATATCGAGAAGGATCTCATGCTTCCTGCGATTCAGGGGACCACCAACGCCTTGAATGCGATCAAGAAATATGGGAAAAACATTAAACATGTTGTCATCACTTCTTCCTATGCTGCAATGCTAGACATTCCCAAGCAAACAGATCCATCGCATACTGTAAACGAGTCCACTTGGTGTCCCCTCTCGTACAAAGCATCACAGAGCGACCCCTTCTCCGGATACGTTGGATCCAAGGCAATAGCCGAAAAGCTCGCATGGGACTTTGTCGAGTCGAAAGATGTGAGCTTCTCACTCAACACGGTCAATCCGGTCTATGTGCTTGGACCTCAAGCTTTTGACGAGAATGTCCACAGCGCATTGAACTACTCGGCAGAGATTATTCATGGCGTTTTCAATTTGAAAGTAGGTGATGAGATTCCTGGCATCTACGGTGGGTACTGCGACGTACGCGATGTCTCCAGGGCACACATTGCATCCATTGAAAGGGCTTCCTTGATGAAGGGTCAAAGATTATTGATGTGCAACGCGACTTTCACATCTCAAGACATTCTTGATATTTTGAATGAAACTTTTGCTGATTTGAGAGGTGTACTTCCATTAGGGAAACCAGGACTGGGCAAGGAAACTCTTGCACAATGCTGCGCCATTGACAGCACCAAAACCAAAGCCATTTTGGGTTTCGAACAGGTGCCGTTCAAGACGAGTGTGATCGACTCGGTCAATCAGCTCCGGAGAGTAAGCGCGTCAACGTAAGTTCTGGATATATTTATCAAAGAGCCCCTTCACAGATTCATTAAAGTAAATTTTCCTCCTAAGATATATCTATGCCCATGAATCAAGCAGGAAACGAGGGCTCGAGGGCTCTGTTTATAAGCATTGGAGGAGCTCCCGTATAGCGTGAACGCGAGGATATATGATGGTAAGGCGTGGCCTCAAAGTGATGTTCAACTAGATGGGAGAGATTTGCCGACGAATTCTCGACGCCTTGCTCGAGGGTGCTTCAACGTGCATGTATTCAATTTCGATTCGATGCGATCGCCAATTCATTTGAGCTACTCGGGAACTCCCAAGATTTACTTAGCGCTGACGGTCCTTCCTTCTGTTTCAAGTTTAATGTCTTTTAGCCATATTATATTGAATGAACGCGCACCCACGTTGCATTCTCTATATTCAGTCAAGTGAGTACCGTGGCGGCCGCTTCGTCACATATTGCTCTTTACGGGAGAAGAGCAGACGCAACTCGATACTGGTGATGCAATGCATTTCTCCACCTCAAGTATGGCGCCTCTTGTTGGAGGGCATAGTCGTAGTTATTTTGATATTGTGTTCCAGCGTGATTTTATCACGTACGAGACAACGCTAATCCCTAAAATCACAAGCGCACGTTTGCGCTGACGGCACATCTTGCAGCATAGACTTGCTTCAGTAAAACGCAGGAAAACGCACCTGCTAGAGCTAATGGCAAAATCACATACTATAATTTGCGCGTTGATCCACGCTCCGATTACCTCCCATCGAGGCCACTGATACAGCATCTCTTCTTGTTTCTCTTCAATATGCCATCATCATCCGTTTTCGTCTCTGGAGCCACTGGCTACATCTCTCAACATATCTGCAAGGACTTGCTTGCCGCCGGCTACGCTGTGGTCGGCTCCGTCAGATCTGCAGAGAAGGGAGACAACTTGAAGAAGCTTTTGAAATCCGACAAGTTCTCGTACGAGATTGTCCCCGATATCGCCACAGAAGGCGCATTCGACAATGCTTTGGAAAAACACCCTGAAGTCGATTTTTTTTTGCACACGGCGTCTCCGTTCACTTTTGAGGTGCAAAATATTGAAAAGGAGCTTTTGCTTCCCGCCATTAACGGCACTACCAACGCTTTGAAAGCAATCAAGGAACATGGCAAGAACATTAAGCACGTTGTGATCACGTCTTCTTACGCTGCCATGATGGATCTTGTGAAGGAATACGACGCCACCCACACATCAACAGAAACGGACTGGTGCCCCTTCACTTTTGAAACTTCGCAGGAAAACAGCTTTGCGGGATATATTGGGTCCAAAAAGTTGGCCGAGAAAGCTGCGTGGGACTTTGTCAAGTCTGAAAAGGTGAACTTTACGCTCAACACTGTAAACCCTGTTTACGTGCTTGGGCCACAAGCATTCGACGAAGAAGTGAAAGACAAATTGAACACCTCGGCAGAAACCGTCAACACCATACTTAACTTGAATGTTGGCGATGAGCTTCCGGAAATTTGCGGTGGATACTGTGATGTTCGTGACGTCTCCAAGGCTCATCTTGTATCTCTCGAGAAATACACTCGAATGAACGGCAAGAGACTCTTGATTTTTGAATCAAAATTCGCATCGCAGGACGTTTTAGATGTTTTGAACGACAACTTTAGTGAGTTGAAGGCCAAACTTCCTGTGGGAATTCCCGGCTCTGGTAAAGATCGCGTTGCTGCCACGTGTAAGATTGACAACTCGAAATCCAAGGCATTATTGGGATTTGAGCAGATTCCATTCAAGAAGAGTATCGTTGACTCTATAAGCCAGATTCTAAAGGCCCGCTCAATGAAGTAGATTGCCTGGTGTTCATATCTCTGATTGTAGTTTTGGGCGTCGAAACGCGGACATTTGTTGTCGTTGATTAAGGCTTTACCAGCACAGTTGCGACCATGAAATCGGTAACCCACGAAAGATGTTAAATGTGTTCCGCGACAATTATCTTCGCGAGTGCTTATCCGTTTAAAATGAAATTTCACGATTCCGTTATTGTTTTATTGTAATTGTAATATAAAGGGGCTCCATCGTGCGGTCTCAAGCCTCAACGCCACAAACATGTGCACCCTGCGAGCAGAACGCTCGGGAAAGGGATGTCACGCGAAGATTTCTTGATCGCGAATGGAAGGCGATACCAGTAGAATCAGAAGCGACTCAGTCTTCAAAGCATCAAGAAATTAGTCGAAAAAGCTCAAGATGAGTTTATCATACGCCCTACTAGCTCTGGAAAAAATACTTCTACCATGACTGGT
>JAKTSS010000305.1:2884-15343 GCA_030580355.1 Debaryomycetaceae sp. yHKB357 | reverse complement strand
CGAGAGTCGAAAGTAGTGGCGATGGCTTGGGTGTGAACGTTTGCATCGAAACGCAACTTGATAAACACAAGCATAATTGCGGCGAACGCCAAATTCACGATCGCACCATAGATATCGGCACGAAACAAGAGATTTGCGAGAACGACGAGGGGCACCAGAAAGACGGTGGTGGCCGTCAGGATGATCTCGGCATTAGCTGCGAGCAGAAGGGCCATGTCATGGTACAGCAAAGTGAATTGGGAGATGCTCGCGGAGACCATTTTCTGGACGTTTGGATTGGGGACGACAATGTCGAGCAAGTTTGAGTTTATATAGTTAACAGCATGAAACAAGGAGAAGATGGCAAAGGAATAGAGGGTTCCGGCGATGGCGCCGAGCTTGAAGCTAAAGAGCCAGAGGGTGCACGCCAACAACAAGTAGCAGACGTTTTCGTCACGGGCCAAGCGGACAAAACTGAGTTTCAGCCATGAGTGGGAATTGATTAGGACAATGATATAGGTGGTGATGATGGAGAGTAGCGAGAGGCGGTAATAGTGTACTGCGACGCGAGGCCGAAGGAAGGAGGAGATCTGGTAGACCAAGAAGGCGATGATGGCCACAAGATGCCCCAGAAACCAGTAGAATTGCTGGGTCTTGAGTTTCACCACGAGTTTCTGGAGAGAGGATTGGGAGGGCGCCCGCGGAGAAGCCGAAGACATTTGCGGATGGGTAGAGGGGTGGTGATATCTTGAGTGCAGAATCGGATCGAAAGATTAGAAAAAAAGTTACAAGGAAACTGCAGATAGCACCACACTCTACCCGCTTGGGAGAGGGTACAATCACTACGGCGCAGTATGACGTATTACAAGACGCCTGAAGGTTGCTGCATCTTCGAGATTTCTAACTAGAAGCACTAACAAGGCTAGCCAATCTGGACAGGCTCGCCTTTCTTCAATCTATCGATAACTTCAGGCCCGATCTTGCCGTTTGTGTTGCAGATATTGCACTTTAAACGCTTTCCAAAGTAGAAGGGAATGAGGGGTATGAAGAAGATCGTCACGCAGTTGATGGTGCGCACGGCATACGCCGACTGGTTGCGGCAATGGTTGCAATAGCATGCGACGTTTTCCACTCCCGCGAGAGGCTTGTTGAATTCTTTCACTATTAGGGGTTAGATCGCACTGGGCTCATGGTGATTGGGAAAAGATACATACTTCCAAAGAAAAAGAAGAACATGTTGAGTTGTTTTTGTAGAGATAGTTTGTGGTTTGTATGAGGTAGTCTGTGCTTTGGGTAGTATGTGCTATGATATGAGGTGGTCTCAAAGTGCTCCAAATCTCCAGAGTGGAGAAGACCTGGAAGGGGCAGTGGAATGTGTAAATTTGTGGGGTGGCACAGCACGATTGCGTGTCACGTGATAATATCTTTTACAGATATTAGAATAAGCCGGGGTCTAATTGAATGTGCACTATTGAACGCCTTACGGGCTATACCGATTAATATATGCGTGTTTACGTCTTAATCATGAAGATTTGTTTAAGCAATATACGGTAAAGTCAATACGCATTGCTTTCTCGACCTCATCTTGAGCGATCCACGTCATCAATAAGCTTCCGCACTGCATCCTTAACTCTTCCCTCCACTCACTTCACAACAATCCATTCGGTACATGACGTTGTATGACATATCACGTGACTGTCTATTCCTGCACATGGATATCGGCTTTGACCAGCACTCCTACGCCTGTAAGTCCCAACCCTCTCCGTCGGCTGCTGAGCCATGAAGTTCTCCCACTCACTACAGTTCAACGCTGTCCCGGAATGGCAGTCAAAGTACATTGCATACACTTCGTTGAAGAAACTCATCTACGAACTCCAGCGTGAAAAATTGCGCTCGGACCGTAATCTCTCTCATCTCTCAGATATCGAAACGGCCCAGTCCTCCTTGCTCGCCCATGATTCAAACGATGCCTCGCGCCAATCTTCTCCTCTGCTGGTATTTATCGCGGCCTTGGACGCTGAGTTGCGCAGAATAGACGCCTTCTACTCCCAAAAGTCTCTCGAAATCTTTGACTCGGTCAATCTTCTCGTGCAAGACGTCCACGATTTCGAGCATAAAGTCCAGGAGGTTTACGATAATAGTGCTCAGTCCACCCGTGTTCACAGTCGCAGCGACGGCGAGTCCGACGAGGACGATGATCTCCCCTATACTGGCGATGCATGCTCCTCTCGTCCCCGCCCCAGCACCGCGGATTCCCCGTCCTCATCCAAAATCCTCAAAAAGCGCTCTCTCAGAATCAACTTGCCAGACCCCATGGCTAAACACAATAAAAACATACCCGCACAACTCTACCTCGTGGCCGATGCCCGCGTAGTCTTGCGCAAACGCATCATTAATTTATTCACAACCATTCTGGAACTCAAGTCTTTTGTCGAGCTCAACTATACCGGCTTCAAGAAGGCGGCCAAGAAGTTCGACAAGTCCCTCGACACCAACATCAAGGAAACCTACCTCGCAAAACTCCCCCACGAATCAAGCATCTTCCTGGCCGATACTTTGCCGCAGATTGACTCCCACATTGATGCCTTGGTCGACGAATACGCTCTCATCTGTAGTCACGCCGATAAGGAGTCGAGCCGCCAGGAGTTGTCGGTGCACTTGCGCGAGCATGTGGTATGGGAACGCAACACCGTGTGGCGCGATATGATCGGCTTGGAACGCAAATCGCAGGGAGTAGGCCTATTCTCGCGCCGCTCGGGCTATACCACGAACGACGACGGCGACGATTTGAAGGCTGCTGCCGCTGCCGCAACAAACTCATCCGCTCTGCCCTTGTCCCATCCGCTCAATTGGTCCCTCTATAACCCGTTATTGCTCCAGCTCGCTTCAGTCGTGGTGTGTGGCGCCGTCCTTCTCATCTGGTCTCCCTTTGACGACCGCGCCCAAAAGAACTGCTTTGCCTTGGTCATCTGCGCGTCTATTCTCTGGGCTACAGAGGCCATACCATTGTTCGTCACGTCGCTATTGATCCCCCTCTGCATAGTAATTCTCGGGGTTTTGAAACACCCCGATGGCTCTTTGATGGACTCGCTCGACTCGTCTCGCTACATCTTGCTGACAATGTGGAGCTCTGTCATTTTGCTCTTGTTGGGCGGATTCACGTTGGCAGCTGCCCTCTCAAAGTACCATATCGCCAAGGTCCTTTCCACCTCCATCTTGTCGCGAGCAGGCACTAATCCACCAACAGTCTTGTTCACAGTAATGGTCATTGCCTGGTTCGCGCTGATGTGGGTGTCGAACGTGGCGGCCCCGGTCCTCTGCTTCTCCTTGATTCAGCCGTTGTTACGCAGTTTGCCGCGAACATCGCACTTTAGCAGCGCTCTCATCTTGGGGATCGCCCTCGCCTCCAATATCGGCGGCATGGCGCTGCCGATCGCATCGCCGCAGAACATCATCGCCATCGGCGTCATGGACCCGGCCCCGCTGTGGGGACAGTGGTTCGTCATCACTACCCCGGTATGCATCTTGCTGCTCGTTCTCATTTGGCTATTCTTGGTGGCTACCTTTCGGTTTAACCGGCACAACACGCAGCTCATGACCATCCGTCTCGTCAACGATAAGTTCTTGATGGTGCAGTGGTTTATCATTTTCGTGTGCGTCCTCACCATTGTCCTTTGGTGCGTGGCTCTGCGATTGGAAGGCATTTTTGGAGAAATGGGTATTATAGCGCTCATACCAATGGTGCTCTTTTTCGGCTCCGGATTGCTCACCACCCAGGATTTCAATAATTATCCGTGGAACATTGTGGTGTTGGCGATGGGCGGCACCGCCTTGGGCAAAGCGGTAGCTTCGTCGGGCTTGCTCGCTACCATCTCGGTGGCTATCCAACAGGAAGTACAGGATTTTCTGCTTTTCGGGGTGACGCTCACCTTTGGCTTCTTAATCTTGACAATGGCAACGTTTGTGTCGCACACGGTAGCGGCTCTCATCATCCTCCCGCTCGTGCTGGAGATCGGCAACAAGATGCAAGACCCGCATCCGCGCCTTTTAATTATGGCTAGTGCCCTCTTGTGCTCGGCGGCAATGGGCTTGCCTACCCTGGGATTCCCCAACGTTACTGCCATTTGCATGACGGACGATTTGGGTAAGCCATACTTGACGGTGGGCACTTTTATCACCAGAGGAGTGCCCAGCAGTGTCTTCGCATACATTGTTATCGTCACCATTGGGTATGCCACAATGCGTTTGATAAACTTTTAGGGTCTCTATACATTCTCGGGGTGTGTCGCGATGCGTTTGATAACTTGTAAGGTTCTCTATCTTGTCACCGTCAGGTGTCGTGATGGGTTTGATAACTTGTAAGGTTCTATATCTTGACACCATTTGGTGTGTCGTGATGGGTTTGATGACCTGTAAGGTCCTTTACATTGTGACCACTAGGTATGTCATGGTAGGCTTGATGACACATTAGGTCCTCTCCGTTGTCGCCGTGTCATGATGGGTTTGATAACTTGAGAGGTTTCTCCGGCTCGTCACCACTGGGTATGCCACGATGCATCTGGTAAGTTGTAAGGTTACTGTGGTTTTTCACCACTGGGTATGCCATAACGCGTTTCATAGCTTGTCATTATTGGGTATGCCACGATGCGCCTGGTGACTGGAAAAATCCACTACATTGCCGCCACTGGGTAAGCCACGATGCTTCTGATAACTTGTGAGGCCCTCTTCAATGTCGCCTTTGGGTATGTCTTGATGGGTTCAATGTCCTGTATGGTCTTCTACATTGTCACCATTGAGTATGCCACGATGAATCTGATAACTTGTAAGATTCTCTCCATCATCACCACTGAGTATGCCACGAATCATTTGATAAACTTTTTAGGTCGCATATATCAAGTATGTTCCTTGCCCTTTCGTTTCTTCTTTTTCGTATCTATTGGCCGAACGACTTCCTCGTCGTCATCCACATCATCCATATCGTCATCTGAATCTTGGTCCATACGGGTCTTGCGATCGGCACTTATACCTCCGTTTTCATTGAAATTACCAGTTTTAGCTTCAAACATCTTTTTGGCACGCTGGATCCTATCATTTTGCTCGACAATGTACTGAAGACGAGCAAGCTTTAGGGGATCGTTACGAAGGGCAAACACTAGATCGTTCATCTTGACTCTGGTACGGCCCTGAGAATGGGCATAGCCCTGGAACTTGTGACACAAATCAACAAGGTACTCCACCAAGACATCCTCGAGCGCCGCGACGGTTCCATCTGTCAGCGCCGGCATGTCGCCCAAGGCAAAGAGGAGATTTTCAACGTCCTTAGCGAATAAGCGTGGTTTCCGTTTGCGTTTGCGTTGTGAGGTGGATTGAATCAGGGGCTGATGGTATGCCGGATGAGGAAATGCCGATGGGGCGGCAGTCGCAGTTGCATTGGAAGTTGTATTGGAAGACGAAGTTGTGTGGGAAGTCGAAGTCAAACTCGGAGTGGTCGTGGAGGCAGCAGTAGCCATGCCAGCAGGAACATACTGCTTGAACTTGGGCATAGGCATATCATGAGTAGCAGAGTTCGAGGCCTGTCCTGTGTTCGAAGGGGTACTCATTCTATGCTTCGCTAGAGTGGTGGTGATTGGTGGTGTAACTGCGGAGTGAGGCTGATGTTTTGAAAAAAGAACCAGCTTACTCGTAACTTGATCGGCTTTTGTCGACCAGATTACACCGACCGGTCCAACGAACGCTTCCTCTACTAGATGCTTACAAGCTGACAGGCTCTCTCCGGTGAGCTGATCACTTGAGGTAATACGCTTCAATTGGCGGCTGAAACAGGGGGCGCAAGATCGGCGTTTCACGTACAGGGCAAAATTCACCATCTACAATACCCTTGACCCGCTAAATGGTGTCAGCCTCAGCATGAAGGACTTGAATCCATGAGCCGAGAATCAGCAAACTTACTTTCAAATTTGACTCGCAACTCGGCAATGTTACGCGGATGTTTGAAGGATCTTTGCGCCGACTAACTGGATGTTATGATTTTCATTATGATTGGTTGTTTGGCAGGCTACCATGTTCCTGACTTGAGTTTCGTGCAAAGCCTAGAAAAAAGCACTTACTTGTTTCATTAAGTCTCATTGACCTCTTAACTCTGCCTGGTGTCGAGCCTACCTGATTCGATGTTTTGATTCTGCCACCCTCCCTCATTACTGATCTTGTTCTTATTTGAGAATCGGCTTTTTTGGAATCCACTACTACATTAATACCAGCTGGATGAGTCAAGGAGTCAACTGACGAGTATTCGGGTGAAAAGCTCATTAGTCTTCTTGATAGCTTGGCCGGCTACAGTTTACCAGACTTTAGTTTCACGCGAATTACCCATCGTGGCTAGTGACGCCAGGTGAGCGATGTTTCGATCGCCAATTATGATACCGACGCTTTCGATTCATTCTTCAGACTTTCAAGACCAAATTCCCCATCGGTGTCTCCATTTATTCCAGCCCTTGGCTCTGTCGTCGACCCCACGACCAGGAGTCGTTTTGAACGGTTGCTAAATGGTTTAGGATGACATGAGACAACCGCGTGCCTTGTGGTAGCAAATGTGAACACGTTGTTAAATTGAAAGAAGATCTTGAAATCACTTGTTTCGAGGAACGATTCGGAACCTGAAGTCGAGAGATAATTTGGAAACGTAAAGCAATGTGCTCGCAATATGCAGAGTATAAAACCTACCCCTCTCGCACTACACGGGCAATCTCGTCATAAATATGATGATTTGCGCTTGGAAGTTCATTGCGGTAAGCTTGCTTTCGATAACTGCTATCTTTGGTGCAATGGAGGCAAAAGGTCCCTGTGAGCTTTTGAGCGAAGACCCCTTCCACATTTCTGCGGCGGAGTTGACCAGCCGTATCAAAGCGAAGGAAGCGGCAAAAAAGCTACTTGCAAATGCATGCAGTCAACGCTCCACATTGAGCGAGGCGTTGTGCACCACAGAGGATTACGGCGAGGATGCATTGCAACACCTTCACACGATCGCCGCGATTTCCGTCAAATGTCCCGGAAATGCGAAAGCTCGCGAGGTTGCGCAAGAGTGGGCAGCATGGTGGGGCCGATTGAGCCCTGCCATTCCCTATGATATGAGGCTAGTTGAGGATAAATTCTTGGCATACACACTTGACCGACTTTCTGGGACTCTTGTACAAGGACTTGAAGCGGTTGGACTAGAGCGCAGTTTGGTCACCCGGTTCAGTAGCTGGCTTTTACAGCCTGCATTGGAGCAGCAAGACCATTATCCAAGGTTCACGTACCCTGCATTTGTTCAGCGGGAAAAAACCTATGAAGGTCTCACCCCCAACTCTCCCGAGTTCAAAGCCGCCAAAGCCCGCGAGTTGCAACTGGTTGCCACCGCCAGACGTGAGTCAATTAAAAAGGCCTACATGTGTGGCGTCAATGAATTCGAATACAATGCCTTGATTGTTCTCCGTGGTATTGCTCTTGAGGCTATTGCATGCCCACAGAACGAGTTGGCTGCAAAATATGCTCAACGCTGGCAAGAATTGTGGCTTGAGACCCATGCCGAGATCCCGTTCGACACTCGCACGGATGCTGACCACTTGCTTGATTACTATATTGAAAGAACTGGAATTTCCTATGAACCCAATGCTCAGGATCTTGAAAATGAAGCGAAAATTGCCGGCCAGTATGTTGAAGAGCAGAGGGGTTGGAATGTAATCGAGTCACTATCAAAGAAAATGTGGACCCCGTCGGTCACAACACTAACTGACGAAACCCACACAAGCATGAAAATCGAGCAAAGTGAAACTTTACTGTCGAACAAACATTTTACGTTTGTTACACATTATTAGTGTTTGGCGTAAGGAAATCAAAAATAAGGGAGTCAAAGTGTTGTTGCTTTAAAGTGAATTGGATTGCGTTTGCTCCTCAAAGTCGGAGCTAGCAAGAGGGAATGGGATGTTGAGTGGATTTGTTAATTCCGAGACCAACAATCATAGTCTCGAGTGTTGTGTCCACTGTAGTCCTTGAGAGAAGTTTAGTGAAAAAACAGTTTGATGGGAATCTTTTGTAATGACTGGGATGATCAAGTGACCGACCCATTAAGGGGAGTACGTCGGTGCTCGACTCTCACCACATCGAAATCATCTCTAGCGCATTTCAAAAGTAAAGTTGCGCTTGAAAATGCCGATTTCTATCAATGCGCAATCCTGTTGCATTTTGCAAAAGTGCAGTTTGAGCCGGAGTAGCAGATGAGAACCGCGAGCGCTGACTTGTTTGTATCTCCATCTAAATAAATAATCGCAAAGTGATTGCTTTCCATTTTGTTGATCGCATGAGCAAGAGATGGCCATTCACTTCGCTGTGCACAGTGTTTCGATTTCCAAGTATATCCTCGAATGAACCTCTCACAATATGACGACAATCGTGAGGCGAGATCGCGAAACCACCGCTTGTACGAAACACGGTCGAATACTGCTTCAACAAGTCATGCGACGGCAAAACGGGGGCAAAAAATCACGTTTCCCCAATTGTTATCGCCGAAAGGAGTTTGAAAAAAGCGATTCAAGAAAGGTCTGAGCAAGATTTAAAATCTCAGGCACAGTTGCACTGATCAACTGAACCGTTGCTGTTGCTCGGGTATCAACTCCCCTGTGCTGCCCCTGCATAAGCGATTTCTATTGTTAAGGTCACGTGCTCGAGAAATGGCTGCAAAAGATTTGCAGCAACAAAATGCACGTTCACGGAGTTATAAAGGCACTGGGAGTAGGTGTATTCACAGCGTGGCAGCCAACAAAATTCATCTACTCTACGCTGAAAATACACGTGTAAAACAGAAAAGAAGTCATCAAAAATGAGTTGTTGTTCAGCCACAGCAACAGAAATTGATAAACACTTTTACTTTACCCCTCATTATACCGCCAACGGATCACGGCTCTTCCACTCCAAAATCAAATCGTCCTTGGGGAATATTGTGGCAAAGACCTTGATTTCTTCCAGCAATTGCGTCTTGTGGTGCACAATGTCTGATTTCAACAAGAATTTGCCCAACATCCCGGTGAAGAGCATCATGACATAGTTTTTGCCCAAGCAGATATGGGTGCCCGTACCAAACACGAGCCAGTTGCGGCGCTCCATATCGGTAGAAGGATTATCCCAACGGTCTGGGATGAAACTGTCAGGCTCGGGATACACTTGGGGATCGTGCAATGCGGGATACAATGTGGGAATGACCATAGCTCCCTTGGGGACAGTATAATTTTCAGTTACTGGGAACCTTTGTTTGACCACGTACGGCACCATGAGCACGGGCGGACGGTACCGCAACGTTTCGCGGACCACGTTATTGGTGTAGGTCATTTTGTTGATCAAATCCAACAGCAACGGGACTGATGGATCGCCATTGCGGACACGCAACTGCTCCTCTCTGACGCGGGCCACGACATCCGGTCGGTCGGCGACGATCTGGAAGAGCCAGCATGCGAGCGACAGCGACGCGTCCTGCGAAGCGAATAAAAAGGTAAAGATCGCTTCCGAGATTTCGCGGTTGGAGAATTCGCGCACCAACAAGTGGGCGTTCTCGTCGGCATTGGCAGACCCGGCCTTTTGCTGGTCTCGGGCCTTCTTCATCAAACTTACCCATTCGTCCATGACGCAGTCGGGCACTTTCCCGGCCTCCACGTTTTCCTTCGCCATTGCCGCACACTTTTCAAAGATGAGCATCGTATCGTTGGCGATCTTTTTGCCGTACCACGTCTTTGTATACGGGAGGATAATGGGGAAGTTGACCAATTCGAGTGCGGCGGTGATGCGGAAATAGTTATCGGCAATTTCGGCGATTTGGTCTTCGCGAATATAGTCGCCACAAAAGGTACGCAACAGAAGCGCACACAAGAGCTCGCGAAACTCGGGGAAAAACACGCGGGGCCCGTTATACTTGCAGAAGCGGTCCAAGTAAACGTCCATGTACTTTTCCTGGACCTTGATGTAAATTTCCAACGCCTTATTCGTGAACAAGCCGTTCAAGCCGCGGCGGTAGTCCGAGTGGGCCTTACCGTCTAGAAAGACCCAGTTAGTGGGGCGCAAGATCTTCTTGGCCACGTCCACCACGCACGGCTTGACGTAGGCAGGGGAGGTTAATATCTTACGGGCCAAATCGCGCGAAGACGCAATGACGACGAATTTGTGAAAGATGGAGACGCACGAAAGCGCGCCGGACGCCCATTTTTCTTGGTACTCTTCAAACTTTGGATCGAGAGAGTCCAAGAAGGGCCCAATGACGGGCCAGACCTTATACTTTGGCCCGGCGATCGATCCCTTCTTCAATTGGTACATGAGCTGATCGTAGAGCAAAAAGCATAGGGCGGTACCGATTGCAAGGTGCCACCATGGGGTGGAGGCAAAGTGGGGCAGCAGGTGAGCCGAGAGCCATGGGGCATTTGATAGAAGCGGCGCAAAGGGCACGGATGAGTTGACCATTGGACTAGCAAGTGATGGGTGATAAAAGGTCAGGGAATTGGGGAATGTAGAGATTTAACCGAGGAAAATGTACGCGAGCTGGTCTTGTAGGCTGAATTTTTCCCCCTCTTCATCGTATAACGCGGATTGATGCATTCTTTTTGTGTTCGGTACGAGGCCATCGTGCCCCGTTACGAGAAACAAGCGAGAGGTGCGCCGTGTGGCTTCGGACTTTACCGGCGGGAGAAAAAAAAATTATTCCCTTGTTTAGCCGCCCTGCGGCGCTAAGCGGCGCTAAACGGCACTAAAGTTCTGCTGCACTTGCTGCTGACACACGCTAATTCATAAGCAGCGCTCGCCCTGAAATTACTAATCAGAGGCTGGTACGCTTCCTCGGAACACCAGCGGTGTCATCCATGTTGCCTCGATTGCTAATGTCGCCTCTCATCTCGCCCGACTTTTGGTGTGAGGCGTAAGGCGTCACTTCAGATTGCTCCAAGGCGCGTAACACATTTTCTCTCCCGCATACCCACATCTCATCTCGCCCACATCTCATCTCACCCACACCTTATCTCGGGGCATCTCACCACATCTAATCTCGGGACATCTCGGGGCAGCGGTGATGCGTTCGTTGCGCATTGGGCGTGGTTACCCACTAACATCTGCTTATGTCAGCGATGAGGTGTGGATTATTTTTTTCTTTCTTCCCTCTCCCACACCCGACCCGATCAGCCTCTGTTGCCTCTGTTGCCTCTGTTGCCTCAGCATTTAGGGTATTCCGGTAATGGGGAAACGCAAGGATACAACAACAGCAAATGAGAAACGCAAACGCTTGAAACAAGTTCAGGACTCGCAACTTATTTCGGGCGCTTTCAATCATTGTGATGATTCTCTGGACGATAACGACAATAAAGATCAACACACCGATGACGATCGAGAAATGGACTATGAGTTGCGTCCGCGTGCTCTTGCTGCTACAGACACAGCAGTTGAGGGATTGCCCATCAAGCGCCAGGACGGTCGCATTGAGCGCGTGACCCGTCAGGTCGTGCCATCGGTAGAGCCCGAGGAGGATCCTTTCCCTGACGTTCCTCCCAAACAACAGTCTGATCCAGAGTTGGACGCTGCAGATACCGAAGATGTAGACCCCGCTCTCTCGCCACAGGAACAATTACTCAAACTCAAGGAACTAGTGGCAGATTTGGCGTCCCGTCTTATGGAGGACCCTGAGGAAAACTATGCCTTGCTCACGCGTCTCCGCAAAATGAGCGAGTCTCACAACCCGCTTACGAGTCAGATTGCTCTCATGGCCCTCTTGCCAGTGTTCAAATCGCTCGCTCCATCCTACAAGATCCGCTTGCTCACACCCGCAGAGAAACGCGAACTGGTCAGCAAGCAGGTGGCAAGCTTACGTCGCTACGAGCAGCTGCTCGTGTCAAACTATACCCACTATGTGTCGCTACTCGCCAAGCTCTCCAAGGTTTCCTACTCCAACTCCCGTAACAATGCTCGTGTCACCGGTAGCGACGTCAACCTCGGCCTACTCGCCACCACCGCTGCCTGCGAAATGTGTCTCCTGTCGCTACGCCACTTTAATTGCCGCACCGATCTCTTTGCGATTGTCGTGCGACGCCTCAATAAGCGCCCGCAACACCCGCAAGACCTCAAGGTGTTTCTAAAGTGCGTTTCTGTTTTGGAGCAGCTTTTCCAGGACGATGCCGACAATGGCGACATTTCCCACGATATCGTTACCATCCTCGCCAAATCGATAAAGGATAAGCAGTATCGCGTTGACGAACTGGTGCTCAACGTATGCTTGTCCATGAACCTCTTGCAAGACTATGACCCGTTACAGAATCGCGATCCGGACTCGTCTCGCATAAAACTCAAAAAGAAGGACCGCGTGCACCTCTCCAAAAAGGAAAGGAAAGCACGTAAGGAACGTAAAGAGATCCAGGAGGAAATGAGGGTGGCGGAGCAGGCAGTAACGGCCGAGGAGCGCGAAAAGTATCAGGCTAACGT
>JAKTSS010000304.1:0-15500 GCA_030580355.1 Debaryomycetaceae sp. yHKB357 | reverse complement strand
CTGGAGATTGCGAGTAAGCGCGTAGCTGGAGATTGCGAGTAAGCGCGTAGCTGGAGATTGCGAGTAAGCGCGTTACTGTGGATTGTAAGTAGCCGCATTACTGCGTGAGCAGGGTAATTAAGAGCCGGAGTGTTGCTGCAAAAGTGTAGAGCAGACAATTGCCGTGCCGAGCATGCAAGAGGAAAGATAGGGTAGAGCAGCATCAATAAAGATGTAGAGTGGTAGTACGAGGGATAACAGTGTTATACGGGTAGTACATATTGTTGAGGGACTGTGGTAAAACGAGGAATAAGGGTGTAAGACGGTAGTGGTTCTAGAAATCTTGTGCAAAACCGAGTATAATTGGTAGAATCTTTAAAAAATTGTTGGACCATTTGGCAGTCAAGCCACGGGTAAAGTTCACGGGCATGGAGAAGCAGGCCAAGTCGCAATCTTCTTCTTTTTCCGTTTCGTTCATGGCTAAGGGTGGGGAGGGGACGGGAAGGGAGGAACAGAGAAAGGTGAAGAGATTTAGAGAGATAACTACACTGGAGAGCGCGAGCGGGACCGGTTGGGCGCACTCAGGCGGTACCCCACGGGAGAGCGGGACCGGGAGCGGCGGCCGTCGTCGTACGAGTCGTGGCGGTCGCGGCCAAACGGGCGAGCCCCATCGTCAGGGCGCAGGCGCAGGTACCGGCCAGCACCGCCGCGGTCACGGTCACGTCCGCTGTCGCGTCGATCGAGATCACGATCACGGCCAAAATCGCGGTCACGGTCACGGTCATGGTCACGGCCACCCACAGACTCGCGATCGCGGCGACCGCTAGTGCGAGGGCCACGGGGCCGGTCGCGGGAGTACAGGGCGCTATGGTCGTAGCGATCGCGCCCCAGGTCGCGCCCGCCGTCGCGACCGCCCATTCTGCGGCCCCCACCATCGCGACCGTCGCGGCCGCCCATTCTGCGGCCACCGCCATCACCACGACGACCACCACCACCACGCCGGTCCCTGCCACGGAACTCGGGGATGTACGATCCGTTCAAAAGCGTGTGGCTCGCAATGATCTCGTCGCCCAGACGCTCATACTCGATCTTCCACTGGCCGTCGCGCGGGCCCTTATCCTCCTCAAAGACCCATTGATTGATAGCTTTCACGGGGATAAAGTCAGCGTAGAGGGGCAAGCGATCCACGGGGACGTAGGGCTCCGGTTCCTTTGGGGAGGGGCGGCCATCGGCGACTTCGCGCTCGTAGCGGGCGCGTTCGCGTTCTTCAAAGTCCAATTGCAACTGCAGTTCTTCCAGCGGGGGCGGATAAGTGGAGCCCACCAATTGGGAGCGGACAAACTCAGCAGCCTCCTCGCTGTTCAAGAGCACGATGGCGTGGGTGCGGGGGCGGTTGAGCCAGGCACGCTCGACGGAGAAATCGCCACCTTCGGCGGCCACACGCTTCAAGTTGGCCTGGAACATGGCGGCATTGATAGGTTTGCGGAGGTTTGCGATGAACAAGGCGCGAGTAACGTGGAACTGGGGATCCTTCAAAGCTTCATAGACCACTTCTTCCTGCGGGTGGGCGGTGCTGTTGGCGGTGCGGACGCCCTGGTGGTCTAGCGGAAGGCGAGGCCCGCGAGGAATGGGTCTATCAGAGGAATGGACGTCGCGAAGGCCGTACTCGCGAGGAGCGGGTTGGACGGGGGCCTGGGGGTCGGATTCCGGGTTTGATTCGTCGTGGTCCATCTGGTTGTCCATTTGGTGATCCGACATGGGGACATCGTCGATGTCGTCTCTACTCTCTAAACCATCACGCGGTGAGCCGTCAGATGACATTGTCGAGCAGCGCTAGTGGTCTTTGGTCAGCGCGGAGTTGAGAAGTGCAAATTGTTTTTTTCCTTTCTTCCACGCGGCTTTGCTGAGATCGGTGGTGAACTATGGTATATGCAGGTCAATAAGATAATAAGATATACATATTATATTACGATATGCGCATACTAGTTTATTACGCGTAGGCCCCACTTCACTCTATACCACGCCCCACAACCTGGCCACCAAGTCAAAGATGCCGTTCAGGGTAGTTTCGAGTACATATACGCCGTAGAGGGACACTGCGGTACCTGTCAGGAGGGACCAGCGTGCGACGCCGTTCCACACGCCGTAGACGCGCTGCGGAATATAGTCTGCGATGCAGGCGCCGAAGCCCGCATGGCAGTGTGCCACGAGCAACACGCTGAAGGCAGCGTCGGCGATGGCGGGCACGGCCGTGGGGCCCATGGCAAACGGCACCGTGGCGAGCAGCGCGAGGGCCACGGACGCGGCGCGCTCGTAGGTCCAGTGGTAGCCGCCATGGTACGGGTCACTGGGCGGGGCCATGTAGGCGTCGTTGACGGTGCCGACGACGTGGCCCGGGGGTTGTGGCCGGAGTCTTAGTTTAGCTAGCGAGTGTTTTAGCAGAAAGTGCCGCCGTGAGATCATCATGCCTGGTGTAGGAAAAACTTGATTTTCAGAGAGCGGTGAAAAGGGCTCAAGGTTTTGGGTTTTTATTGGTGACGTTACTTGGAGACGGGATTTTAAGAGATATTTCCAAGAAGTATAGTTGGAGATTTTACTTGGAGACTTTGCTTAGAAAGTTAACCTCGAGATACTACAGAGGTAAGTTCAAAATGACTTCGAAACGTACTTCGAGATGTGACGAGATGTGACTTCGAGATGTAACTCCGGGAGGTAGCTTGAGAGCCAATTTCGAGAGGTAACTTCGAGATGTGACTTTGAGATACAACTTCGAGATAATTAACTCTGATAGACTACATGAGCCTATGCGATATCATCGATGTACTGGTAGCACATCACTTTACTAAGCGTCTAGCTTTCCGTTCCTCCTCTGTATTCTAGTTACACGTATCGTACACACCGGTATCCAGTACTACTGAACACTATTCACCCTTTCGCAACAGGTAGTGGGCCTTGGCACGATTGCACAGCTGACAAAGCTCTCTCCCTTTCCCCAATCGTCGCTTCCCCTCCTCACCACGACGCCACCTTGACGCCAGGAATCAATCCCGCGCGCGCCCGGTTACGGAACGCCGTTCTGTTCAACTTGAAGTCGCGGATGACCGAGCGCGAAGAGCCGCTGGCAACACACCTATCGCGGATCTGGTTGAATGCGGTATACTTGGGCATCAGGGCCAACTGGAGCTGGGCCTCGAGGCGAGCGCGCGGGGGCAACTCAGTGTTGCGCGCAATGTACTTGAGCGCCTTGCGAGTGACCTCATGCTTCTCGAACTGGACGCGTTTCCATTGATCGCGGATGATGCGGCAGTTGACGAACGAATGCTTCGGTATGGCAAAAACCTCGGGAAATCTGAAGGGCATCACTGAGGTTTATTCGTACGCACGATGAACTTTTTTTTCACCGACTCAAGGCATACTCTTTGTAAAGCTTTGATTTGTGCAGAGTCCGCAAACACCTACGACCACCCTATAGCCACTACTAGTAGCCTGTGTCACTGAAACCACGTACACTCGTATCTAGCAGTACACTCTCACGTAGCAATAGAATGTAGCACGGCGGCACCCCACATCCCATGACTCATCTCGCGCCACTGTGCGTTTCCCGCGGGTTTTAATGGCGACACCCGGCGTCGGCGTCCGGCCCGCCACACAAAAATGTTCACCGGTCTTGTGGAAACTATCGGCACCGTCAGCGAGTACTCCGCCCACGGCGACTCGGTCAACGTCACCATCACAGACTGCTCAGACATCCTCGGCGACGTCAATCTCGGCGACTCCATCGCCACCAACGGCGTGTGCCTCACCGTCACCGCTTTTGACGATACGCGCCTGTGGTTCCGCGTGGGCATCGCGCAGGAGACGATTCGCCGCAGTACCCTTGGCTCCTTGAAAAAGGGCCTGCTCGTCAACTTGGAGCGCGCAGTGACCCCGACCCTGCGTCTTGGCGGCCACTCGGTCCAGGGCCACGTCGACACCATCGCCGAGCTTGTTCGCAAGGTTGCTGACGGCGACGCCATCTCGTTCACCTTCAAGTTGCGCGACCCGGAGTACATGCGCTTCATCGTGGAGAAGGGCTTTATCTCCGTCGACGGCACGCTGTTGACCATCACCGCCGTCGACTATGCCGAAAACACATTTGCCATCATGATGGTGCAGTACACGCAGGGCAAGGTGATCATGCCGCTCAAGGAGGTGGGCGACTTTATCAACGTGGAAGTTGATCTCGCGGGCAAGCTCGTGGCACAGCAGATCGAGTCGACGTTGGCGGGACAGGCCAACGACGAGAACCTGGCGTTGGTAAAGTTGGTGCGCCGCATTGTCGATGAAAAGCTAGCAACGATGAACAAGTAGGCGCAATGGCCGGTTCCCGGATGTTCACTGTGGTGCAAGAGACGTATTTCATGTTATCAACACTTTATGCTCGCGTAGGTTCTTGTATATCCAGTATTCCTAATCCCCATAATGCAAATCAAACGATACCCTTACCATCCCAATTGCCTCATATCATACAACTCTTATCACATCGTAGTCATCTAACTTGACATTCAATAATCATACTAGCCAGTTATCCAACTAGACATTCAATACCTATACCGACCAGTCGACCAACTGACATTCAATACCCTTACCATCCCAGTTATCCAACTAGACATGCAATACCCATACCAACCAGTCATCCAGCTAGACATTCAATACCCATACCAACCAGTCGACTAACTGACATTTGATACCCTTACCATCCCAGTCATCCAACCAGACATTCAATACCTATACCAGCCAGTCGACCAACTGACATTTAACACCCTTACCATCCCAGTTATCCAACTAGACATTCAATACCCCTACCAACCAGTCAACTAAGATGATCCGGATTAACTACCACAACACTGTATTCTGTACATGTTATTCCGGATTACGCTCTAAACCCGTATTAAAACACGCACGATATTTCACCGGTCTTTTTTCAAGTCACGCTCAGTACCGTAACGCACACCATGGATATCATATTGGGCATCCGCGTCACAGACGGCACCATCATCGCTACCTCAAAGGCCGCCACCCGCGGCATCTCCGTCCTCAAGGACGACGACGACAAAACCCGCACCCTCGGGAAGCACTCCCTCATGGCATTCACGGGAGAGGCGGGCGACACCGTCCATTTCGCCGAGTACATCCAGGCCAACTTGCGCCTCCATGCCATGCGCGAGAATGACGTCGACCTCAGCCCGTCCGCCGCGGCCAGCTTCGTTCGCGGCGAATTGGCCCGCTCCCTCCGCCTGCGCAAACCGTACCAGGTTAACGTTTTGATGGCGGGCTACGACCACAATGCAAAGTGCGCCTCCCTAAATTGGATCGACTACTTGGGCACAAACGTCGAGTTGCCCTATGCCGCCCATGGCTATGCCGCCTTCTACGCGTCTTCCCTATTGGACAAGCACTACCGTAAAGACATGTCTGTCGACGATGGCCTCAAATTGTTGAACATGTGTATTGTCGAATTGCAAACAAGAATGCCCATCGACTTTAAGGGTGTCTACACAAAGGTCGTGGACTCGTCGGGCGTGAAAGAGGTGAATGTGACTGCGTGATGGAGGTAGTGAGTTGCCGATGTTGTGTAGCGTTCGTATCGGTCAAACTAATGTAAACTAGAGTTCTTTATCGTGGGTCCACCTCATCTAACCTAGGTCTTTCATCGTGGGTCCACCTCGTGTAAACTAGAGTTATCCAGTGGCAAAGTAAGTAGAGTTATCTAGCGGCCAATTCAAGGTAAGCAGAGTTGTCTATCGTGAAGTCAACGCGACCTGTTACGCACCTCTCAACACAAGCCTGGAATACCTGTCCCTGCCGAACAAGTAGTCTGATGATCTAGTCATGTATATATTGTCATTACCAATTCCATGTGAGCATTGCATTCTCATCGTCAAGTCTCCACTAGACCCTACAGTTCTCGATCGACAACACCAATATATCACTGGCCCCGACACTCTTCAACTCGTCCATGACCTGTCCGATCCGCTTCTTCTCCACCATCGACGACACCGCCACCCATTCTTCATCTCCTTCATTCTTCTTGTCTAGCGAGGAAACGGTGGCGGCACGGCGACCGGGCGTGATGGCCAATACCGTAGGCAAAATGCCCCGGGGCGCGTTATAGTTGCACAAAACGTACTGGCGGGCCGCCAACACTCCGTCGAACCGCAGCTTTATCGTCGCCACCATCTCGGGGAACTTCGTGTTCTTGGACGCAATGAGGTGGGCCAGCGTCTCCAACACCGTGTCGATCGCCTTGAGCCCGGCAGCACGCATAGTCTCGCCCAGCTCTACCAAGTCGACAATAGCATCGGCCACTCCGAGAGCGCACGACGCCTCGACAGACCCTCCCACATAGCGCAACAGCGTGGTGCCCGCGCCACTGGCGGAGTCCATTTTCCTGAAATAATCGCCGGCAAGCTTGGTAAATGACAGAACGATGCGTTTGCCCACAAGATCCTGCGGCAGATTGTAGTGGCCCAGCTCGGGCACCTGCAACTGCAATTTGCACGCCCCAAAGCTCAAGTCCAAGAGATCGTCGACGGCATCGTACATGTCTGCCTCCATGATCTGGTCCAACCCGGTGATGCCCAAATCGCAATTGCCCTCGCCCACGAACACCGGGATGTCTGCTGCCGGAAGGAACACCAATGCAATGGGCATATTCGTCGAAATGGCGATATCGAGACGATTCAGGCGGCGAAAGTGGATGTCTGCGCCCGCGAGTAGCTGGGTGCACTTGTCGTAGAGACGACCCTCTGAACTTTGGTTAGAAATCGCACGCTGACGGGGAAAAGCGAGAACATACTCTTGGGCACGGCGAAAAGAAGCTTATCGGGCAAGTGGGAGACCAAATCCATGGGATGCGAGTAGCAGTAAGTGGTCCGACGGTGACGGTTCGATTGTGGGTCAAGGTGACCCCACGTGATAATGAGTCATGCGATTTACGATTTCGCCGAAGGAGCCATCACCTCACTACCCAATTGTTGATGAAGAAGCTGCTCGGTATTGAGTGATCAACCCTTCGTAGCGGCGTGATGGTTTAGCAGCTGTCTCACATATCTTGGCATGTCGTCTGAGGTAAAGACTCACTTTGACGGTGTGACCAATTTGCATCCTTACTTTTGGGATGTCGCTATCCAACAGGTGGAACATATACTAAACACGAAGGGCATTAATATCACAGGACTACTGCAGGAGTGTGTCACAGAACCAATTCCAATGCACTGTTCTGATGCTTACATTATGGATATGTTTACTATCCTCACGGCCCGCCAGAATTGTGACAGATGGGTACGTTGGTGCATCCAACACTGGAGGTAATGTTGGCCTATATGTAATGGTGGAGGTTGCGTCTACGAACTATTCACCGGAGGTAATGTGACACATCTATTACGCGTTGCAAATCTCACTGTGAAAGGATTAAAGTGCCCTTGGCCCTCTGCATTCCGATCTCTTCCATCTCATCAAAAGCTGATCATTACTAGGAAGAAACCACTATGTCTTGAATGCTAACAGCGCAGGTTCCACCACCTCGTTTTCTGATGAAATACGAATATCACTTTATGAGTATACATATGGAACAGTAAAACGAGTAATGACACATTGCACCGCGCTAGCCTTGAATTGCGAGGACCTCCAAGTCGACTCGTCTGTGCCAACATAACAATCCCGACATCAACTGAGCGTGAGGTCACTCGCGTGCAAGAGCGTCGACTGTGCTACTTGGGAGTACTCTATCGTTTAGCGACGAATCAAGTACTGGAGTGTATAACTGATGAGAGCTCATCTCACTCGGTGTCTTTACATTCATTGCGAGTCGGCACTTTACGATCGGCGTCCCCGACCTAGTGTCAAAAGCGATGCTCAGAAATAACCATAATGACACACAATTTCGGCATGCAGATTTGCGTGACCACTCGATGCGTTCCATCCCGGTTAACGCGTCGAGCTGGATCGTCTCACCAACTAACTTTTTTAAGAGAACTGGTTCATACAGCTGTAAATGATCCGCGGATAACCCCTAGTCTATCAAGCTGGATCCCAACTTTGCTTCACTTTGAATGAGCGTTGACATCCGGTCCCACTCTGTATACATGGATTGGGCGTTAGGTGAAGGGCGGGAGACGGAGTACGAGCGGCGCACTGGTATGCCGCACAGGTGGTATTATAGATGGTGATGTGGAGGGTCTACGCTGCTGTCCATGTATGTATAAATTTGATGATCCAATGTACTGTCTACGCTTTTGAGGGCTGATAAATAGTCTGAAATGGCTTTGCAGCCGACTTGTGCGACGAGCAAGCATGAGGGTGCGAGCAGTGTGATTTGGTGGCGTTGCAGTGGGCAAAGCATAACTCCGATATCAGGAAATACCGGTCGTGACGAGTGAGGTTGTTGTGGTATCAGGTCGCTTTCAGCTGCGAGTCACACGTGATTCTCAGTAGGTATCAAGTTGCCCGTGAGCGTCAATTGTCAGTTGACCCAAATGAGCTAGTGTCCAGTTGTCAGTGGTATCGATTTGGAGCTGAACCAAATGAGCTAGTATCCAGTTGTCAGTGGTATCGATTTCGAGTTGACACCAGGTGATAATTACCCAGTTGTCCGTCGACACAAGGTAGCCGGTACTCCGTCCTCGGTTGACACAAGGAAGTGAATATCCAGTTGTCAGTTGACACGAGTTGATGCGTACCCAGCTGTCAGTTGACACGAGTATGTACGTACCCAGTCGTCAATTAACACAAGGAAGCAAATATCCAGTTGTCAGTTGACACGAGTATGTACGTACCCAGCTGTCAGGTGACACGAGTTGATGCGTACCCAGCTGTCAGGTGACACGAGGTAGCAAGTATCCCGCCTTCAGTCAACACAAGGTAGCCAGTACTCCGTCTTCTGTGAACACAAAGAAGTGGGTAAACAATTGTCAGTCAAAACAAGGAAGTAAGTACCCAGCTGTCAAATAACACAAGGAAGTAAGTACCCAGTTGTCGGATGACATATGACAGTACGTAGCCAGTCGTCAATTAAGACAAGGCCCAGTCGTCAATTAGGACAAGGTAGTAAGTTTCCAGTCGTCAGTCAACATGAGGAAGTACGTACCCAGTCAATTAACACGAGGAGGTACGTGCCTAGGCTTCAATTAACACAAGGTAAGTACCCAGTCAATTAAGACAAGGGAGCAGGTTCCCAGTTAGAGTTGACACAAGGAAGGGAGCAACCCGTTGTCAGGTGAAACGAGTAAGTACGTGCTCATCAGTCGATTAACACCAGGTAGCAAGTACCACTTGTCAGGTGAGACAAGGTGGTACACACCCAGTCTCCACTTTGCAGAAACCAAAGGCTGTCCACTTGTCAGTCGACAAACAGAACAGCGAGCATTGTTGTCAAGAGATCGACCGGATCACAAGCCCGAGAGTTCAAACAGTGGCCCACCATTAGAGATCTGCACTGGCCCTGTCGCCGCGCCAGTACCTGTTGTAGGACCAGTCGACGAGGATCAAGGCCATGTGCCACGGGCGGAACTCGGGCCAGAGCTGCGGGGCAAAGACTATGGTGCAGTCCAGAGAGACGCACTGCCAGAGCAAAAAGTCCGAGAGGCGGAAGGTGCCCAGGGTGCGGACCAAGAGATCGAGCGGGGGCGAGTCGGCGGTGTAGAGGCGGCGCAGTAGGGCGCGCTCGTCGACGGCCAGGGAGGGGTCGGCGAGGGAGTGCGCGGTGGTGCGGCGTATGGCGTGGGTCATCTCGTCGCGGGACGTGTAGGGGAAGCAGACGTTCAACGTCGCCCGGACATTGTCCCTGGTCATCTCCTCGGTCTGACTCAAGATCTGCTGGACGTCCGGCGGCAAGAGCTTGGTGTTGCCGAGGACGCGCACGCGGATGCCGTACTCCAGACAGAGCTCGCCCTGCTGCGAGATCTGCTGGAAACGCAGCTTGGCCAACTGCATGATCCAGTCGACCTCGTGCAGCAGGCGCAGAAAGTTCTCGATGCTGAAGGCGTAGACGGTGGCGCACTCCACGCCCAGCTCGTAGAGAAGCTCGAGGACCTTGGCCATGCTCTCGAAGCCGAGGGAGTGGCCCTCCTTCAACTCCATGTGGTGGGACTTTGCGTAGCGACGGTTGCCGTCCATGATGAGGCCGACGTGGCGCGGGGTCGGGCCGGAGCGGATGATGCGGCCGAAGGTGCGTTTGCAGAGGACGGTAGCCTGGCGCATCCCCGGGAAGGAGGATAGCCAATCGGACATGGGTGTGGTGGAAGGAGTTGCAAGCGGGAAGAGCCGGGCGTTTCGGTATTGCACTATAATAGCCACGGCGTGCAAAGGCGGCGGAAAAAAAAGCCCCAGCTCACACGTCGCAGCACGGTGAGACACGGTGGTCTGAAACGCGGGCGGGCTGAGACACTCCCGGCGGACGCGTCTCTCGCGGCAGGCGGTGGGCCACGCCGCCGAGCCAGAATCCAAGTGGCCTCCAGCCAATGCCGTCAAAGCGTCTTGAGACGTGTCGGCCTCCGCGCCGTACTCCATACCACCGGGCCACGAAAATTCTGTGACGCGACACGCGCCGACCGAAAAATTCACGCGACGCTGGAAAAATTTACCCGTTCCACCTCAGCGGCTGTTGGCGAAGTTGTAAATGCCGCCGGTCTCTTCCCGCGACCCCTCCAGCACCCCCTTCTCTCCGGCCCCTGCGCCCGCCACCCTTCCCTCCCTGCCGCAAAGGACCCTGCCGCAAATGACCCTGCCCCAAATGACCCCCACCGTCCAGGTCCCGGCTAGCTCCCCCGCCGCGACGGACCCCGACCGCGACCGCATCCTCGAGGCGAAGCGCGACGCGATACGCCTGCACCCGGACTTTGACATGGTCCGCCGCCGCTTCTACTACCTCGAGGAGTCCGACATCTTGAAGGGCTTCGTCAAGGGCCGCGGCCAGCTCCGCGATATCACCCTCTACCTCTCTGAAAACTACAACAAGCACGACATCTTGGCTAAAAACTATAACAAGAATGACATCTTGGCTAAAAACGATAACAAACACGTCATCTTGGCTAAAAACGATAACAAACACGACATCTTGGGTAAAAACTATAACAAGCACGACATCTCGGCTGAAAACTATAACAAGCACGACATCTTGGCTAAAAACGGTGCCTCCCCCGCAAAGGGCGTGGCTCGCGTCAAGCATCTACCGTCGCCTGAGCGCCTCACCAACTCCCTCTCCACAAAAGTAGAGGTCTCGCGGCCTAAACTATCTATTCTCGACAAGTACAAGTTCGCGGGCGACGCCCACGCCCTGAGCGCTGCCTTCACCCACAGGCAGCCCTTTGAGACCCACAGGCAGCCCTTTGAGACCCACAGGCAGCCCATTGAGACCCACAGGCAGCCCTTTGAGACCCAGAAGCTGGCCCCTGACAGCTACCCCAAACGACGTAAGCTCGTGCGCGGCTCGACTCCCGGCCGCTTACCCTCTCTCAACTCGACCTCGCAGCCTCTCTCGGCGGCCCCGGAAAACAACATGGAGGAGTTGGAATTGTTGGAAAAACGTATACGCGACAATAAACGCGCCAAAACATCTAATACTTATATAGACGCTGTGAGTGTCGACAGCTCCGACAGCGATGCCTCCGACACCGAGTCCATCGAGCCCCATGACGGCTTGACGTCTATGGACCCACAGGTCTTGGAGTTTGTCAACCATGCCACCCTCAACGATGTGGTCGCAATCTGCCAGATCAATCTCGACGCGGCCAACCGCGTCGTCGCCGCTCGGCCGTTCCCCTCGATCAATGACCTCGCAGACTTTGAGACTAAGGCCGGAAGCAGAGGCCGCGGAAAGTGCTTGGGCACGCGCATCATGGAGCTGACGGAAAAGCAGTTGCGTGCGTATCAGGCGGTAGAGTCCCTCATCAAGGTGTGCACCGCCTACTCGCAAAAGATCCTGGCGCAGATGAAAGTATGGGGTGTTTCCGTCACGGGCCAGGGCGAGTTGAATGTCACCTCTCTCGCCAACACGGACGGTGGGCCAGCTTTGGACGGAAACGTCCCCTACATTCACGACCCGCCCACTCTCTTGGCCCCGGAAATCACCCTCAACGACTACCAGCAGGTCGGCATCAACTGGCTTCATCTCATGTACCAAAACAAGTTGTCGTGCATCCTCGCCGACGAAATGGGCTTGGGAAAAACGTGCCAGGTCATCTCCTTCATGGCCCACTTGAAGCTGCACTGCCCGGACGCGGGCCGCCACCTCGTGGTCGTCCCCGCGTCAACCTTTGAGAACTGGATGCGCGAGTTCCAGAAATTCTGCCCGGGTCTCCGCGTCCAGGCCTACTATGGCTCCCAGAGCGAGCGCGACCAGTTGCGCTACCTGCTCGCCGACTCGAGCTACGACGTCATGGTCACCACCTACTCCATGGCCGCGGGGCCGAAAGCCGATACCCGCTTCTTGCGGCAGCAGGACTTCGACGTGGTGGTCTATGACGAGGGCCACGTCCTCAAGAACTCGTGCTCGGACCGCCACACCAAGCTCTTGCGCCTCTCGGCCCGCTTCCGCTTGTTGCTTACGGGCACGCCCTTGCAAAATAACTTGAAGGAATTGGTGTCCCTCCTCTCCTTCATCATGCCCCAGCTCTTTGAGCTGAAGCGGGAGGATCTCGAGGGTCTCTTCAACCAAAAGGCCAAGAGCCTCACCGGGAGCGATGCCGCCGCCGGCTCCACCGACGACTACAACCCCTTGCTCGCCCAACAGGCCATCTCCAAGGCCAAGGTCATGATGACGCCGTTCGTGTTGCGCCGCCGCAAAGAACAGGTCTTGCAGCACCTCGCCCCAAAATCGGAAAAGGTCATTCACTGCGACATGACGGCGACGCAGGACCGCATCTATCGCGAAAAGTTCGACGAGGCCATGGCGGTGCGCCTCGAGCGCGAGCGCCGCAAACTGCTCCGCGGTAAGCAGCTCGTCGACGCCGAGTCGTCAAACCCCTTGCCCTCCCACACCAATATCGTCATGGCCCTCCGCAAAGCGGCAATGCATCCCATGCTCTTCCGCACAACGTACGACGACGCCAAGTTGCGGCTCATGGCCAAGGCGATAATGAAGGAGCCCGCGTACCGCGAAGCCAACCAAGAGTACATTTTCCAGGACATGCAAGTGATGCTGGATTTCGAGCTCTGGCGTTTGTGCGACCAGTTCCCGCGGACCATGTCGCGCTTTTTAATTCCCGAATCGCACTTTGGCGACTCGGGCAAGATCGCCGCGCTCAATGAGCTCCTTGCCCACGTCGTCGAGGTCCGCCAGGAAAAAGTGCTCATCTTTTCTCTCTTCACGCAGATGCTCGACATCTTGGAGCACTGCCTCTCCATAGGCAACTACAAGTTTGTGCGCTTGGACGGCAGTACCCGTGTCGACGCTCGCCAGGACATTATCGACCAGTTCTACGCCGACAGCACCATCCCCGTGTTCCTCCTCTCCACCAAGGCCGGAGGGTTCGGCATCAATTTGGTCGCCGCTAATCACGTCGTCATCTTTGACCAGTCGTACAACCCGCACGACGACAAGCAGGCCGAGTGCCGCGCGCATCGCGTGGGCCAGACCAAGCCCGTCACCGTCTACAAGATGCTCTCGCGGGGGACCGTTGAGGAGAAAATTTACCAGCTCGGGCACCACAAGATGGAGCTCGATAGCCTGGTTAGCGGGGACGGCGAGGAGCTTGGTGATGCCAAGCTTGACGAGAAGAATAGCAATATCTTGGAGCTGCTTCTTGGCAGTTGATTGTAGTAATTGATGCCTTCTATATTTCTTTTTTTTTGATACCTTATCAAAAGACCTTAGTGAAATCCTATTCGCGCCGCGTATGTCGCGACAGTACCCCAGTCCCTTGCTATCCTATGCGGTCTAATTATCGTAAAGATGTGAACTGCCACTACTCTGCCAGGGGCACATCACGTGCGTAATGATGACCTTTGTAAAGGCCGAATTATTCAACACCCACTCCATTTCTGTGATGTATCGAGCAGTTGCAAGGACCAAGCCATGGACTAGCCTACCACCATCGCTCGCACGCTCCTTATTCATACAGACAGCAGAGACCCCAAATGCCCAGGCCATTAAATTCATTCCCAGCATGAAGATCTTGGAACCTAATCAGACCCGTGAGTTTCTCAGTGGCCGCGAGGCCTCGTGCTCTCCATTAGCGCTCCGCCTCTTTAGCGTTGATGGAGTCAAGCTGGTCATGTTTGGACCAGACTTTATCACAGTCGAAAAATCCGTCCACGATTTGCAGTGGTCGCTTCTAAAGCCTGAAATTTTCTCGATTCTCACCGAGTACCTCACTAATGGCAGTCCTATTATTACCGAAGATTCGAAATTGTCGCATGACATGGAAATAAGTGAAGATGACGATGAAGTGGTGCTGATGATCAAGGAGTTAATCTTTACCCGGATTCGCCCCGCGATCCAGGACGATGGGGGCGATATTGAATTCGTGAGTTTTCGCGAGCTGGATGGCACCGTTTTCCTTAGACTCAAGGGTGCATGCCGATCTTGTGAATCCTCTCTGGTGACCTTGAAAAGCGGAATCGAGAGCATGCTCAAGCATTACATAGAGGAGGTGGTGTCAGTGGAGCCAGTAGACGATGGAGACACAGTGACAGAGCCTAGCAAGCAGAGTCTTGGTGCTCCCCCCAGTTTATAGTCCAGAGTACGCTTGTTGCTGAGCTTTAGGGATCATTGCTTGCACTGCCCTAAAACACTCTGCCATTCCAAAAGGGTTTTTCGTCTCACTTTATGAACACTTCGAGGTTTTGATCGATGCCCGGGGTCGCTACCTTATCTGTTGCTACGTTAAAGCCGTACGCAAGACTCGTAGACTAGCCATATACTTGGAGACTGCCCTACCTGAATGGTGTACGATATAATGTACCGTCCAAATGGATGGACAAAGCATCAAGATACCTATATGGCAGGCTGCTTGCAAGATCCCGTATACGGCAGGCGACATACCGTACGACTTAAAGATGGAGAAAGCACCACGATACCCATACGGTAGGCGGACGCCAGGATTACCTATATAGTAGACAATATAATCAATGACCAGCCTAGCTAAATGCTCAATGCGCAGAGGCTATAACCCTTAGCTCCCATAAGCCCAGCCCTGCGCGTAATTTCTGGTTAGCCGACGTGACTTGACTAGCGTGGCGATCTGGGCCGTTATTGATATAAGGATGACCTTCTTCATCCTCTCACAGAGGAGAACTTGGGCATTATAGACGCAACGTTTTCGATTGCGATGTGAGGGGTTAATCCCCGATCTGTTATTACGATATAATCGTATGCAGGTCCTATATACTAGCTATATGCTAGGAGACCGTACTACCTAAATGGTGTACGAGATACCGCACCACCTAGATGGTTGGGCGAAGCGCTAATATACCTATACGGTAGGCGGCTGCCAGGATTACCTATATGGTAGACGATATACCGTACCACCTAGATGGATGGA
>JAKTSS010000303.1:0-15509 GCA_030580355.1 Debaryomycetaceae sp. yHKB357 | reverse complement strand
ATAATTGTTCCGCACATGCCGCAAGTTATCGCATTAAACATTCTCGCACAGACCCTTGCCGTGGAACTTGCGAGCACAGTCTCCCAATGGATAACGTTGTCTCCGTGTGACTTGAGCCAGCAATTGCCCGTAGCATACTTGGGAAAGTGCGCCCAGCCACGACTCGCGGATGCCGCCTCAAGAGTGCCGTCGCTAAACCCTCCACACTGCGTGCTGGGCATTGGCGCGGCGCTCCTAGCGTCGGTGCCGGTCTCGGTGCCGGTATGGCTTTTAGCAGTGTACGCCGAAGGGGGCCTTGGGTTCGAGCGCACCGATACCGATGCGGCGATCGACGCTGCTTACATCTTGCAGTGGTTGTTGGATAGCCGTGAGCGCAAGCAGTACCTCCAGCGGGTGGGTGATGTTTTCAGGACGGGACGCAGTGGGACAGGGATATACATTTAGGTTACAGGTGGAGTACGACTACTACCTCTCACAAAAGGGTAATACCACGTATGGAAGATATCGTTAAAACGAGTAAGGAGCACAAATATTCCAGTACCGAGGAAAGCATTACATAATCCGTGAAATGTATTTCATGGCTTTTTGCAGCCACCGAAACTTTCAAATGCATTCACACGAAGACCTACAGCAGACACCACATGAACATCCGAGGAGACACACTTGGGAAGACCTACACATGACAAACTTGGGAAGATCTTCACTTGATACACTTGAGAAGATCTTCACTTGATACACTTGAGAAGATCTTCACTTGATACACTTGAGAAGATCTTCACTTGATACACTTGAGAAGATCTTCACTTGATACACTTGAGAAGATCTTTATTTGACACACTCACGAGGTTGCGTTCCTGACCGACAAGTAGCAGTTCCAGAAGACCAGCACCGATGAGCTGAACGGGACCTGGAAGGCGCGCGGCACCAAGAGAAAGTTGATGAACTGAATGGGGATCCAGATGACATAGTTTGTCAAGAGGGTGGGCACGTAGAGCTTGGCGAGCTTGTGGCGGGCGTCGTCCACCGTTCCGCTATCGAGCACTATCGCCGCATACACAAAGAAACACGCGAGCGACACCGGCAGGTAGCATAGCTGGTCCGCCAACACCTTGCGAAGCACCTCCACAAACGCCAAGTCGCCCGTGTATATCTGGAGAAACTTGTACCACCAAAACTGTGCGTTGGCAAGGATGCCGCCCCAGAGCATGAAGCGTGCGAGGCGGTGGAACTGGAAGTACAGAAGGGGCACGCTCGCGTCCTGTTCTAGTATGGGCGCGCTAGTCTGTGCAGCATTCCCCGCTTCTAAATAGTCAATAAAGTCGTCAATATTTACCGAGGCGGGCGGGCTGGACACCAACTGAACGACTTCGGAGACACCAACGTTATACGTCACGAGCGGGGCGCTTGCCCTGAACATCAATATCTACTGGGCCATGGTTTCGGATATGCCGTAGAGCACGAGGTTGGAGATGATGATGGTGAAGAGCAGGCTCTTGCTGTACAAGTAGTGGTACCGCACCATCAACTTTACTAGAAAGGTGGCGAGCGTGGCGATGATCACGCCGCTGACGAGCGGCACATTGCGTATGCGCACCGAGTTGAGATACCTGCTGAATGTGGTCGAAAGTGTAGCGAAAACCAGACGGCGACTAGGTTCTTCCAGCGGTAGTTGGATCGCCATGTATCGCAACTAGTGGGGAGGACCGAAAAAGTTAAAAAGATGGGGTAAATCGTGGTCACGTGGATGTATCATTACACGTGATATAACTCGAAAATGACATGTCAATAACCTGCATATACGCCAACCACCAACCACCAATAATTCCCGGGTCTAGCACCCAGCTACTAGATTACAAGGCCCCATGTCATACTCGCCCAGCTCGCAGCCAATTCGCTCGGACCCCCCCGAAGCAGACTATGAGCTCATAGACGTAGACCCGCATTTGCGCCGAGTGGTGTCGTACTTTAGGCCCTCCGACTATGCCGCGTGGGCAGCGTCCATCGCCTTTTTCCCGGCCTCCATCAAGATCTGGCAAAAGTTGGACCCCGTAGAGGGCGCATACCAGAAGCCTGGCCGCATACCTGGTGGGGTGATGCGCACTGCCACGCTTCTAGGAGTGGTCGGCGGGTTCTACCTCGCATACGTCCGCTCGTGCCAGCGGTTCCTTGGATGGACCGAAAACTCCCGCGAGGTGCTCCGCGATCGCAAGGAGACAAAAAAGCTCTTGTCGGAAGGCAAATTGCCGTTCGGTGAAAACGAAAGCGTCCTCGACGACCGCTTAAAGGACGTGGCCAATCGCAATTCGCAGTACTCGTTCTTGTTGATGGGAATCATGCCGTGGTTCAATTTGGTAAAGCATCCGCACCACGGCATAAACCTCCAAAAGTACTACGAGGACCGGCCGGGTGAGGCCGAATGGGGGTACAAGTTGAAGCCCTTGGACGAGATCAGGAAGAAATACGCTAAACACATTGAGTAGAGTACACTGGTGCTAGGTCTGATTGTATCGTTGACTTCCGAAATAGGAAATTATATTTATCGGTAGCCCGTTCGCGGTTTTTCCTGTTGTTTTTTCTCACCATAACAAACAAGTACCACGCCTCAACTTTGAGTACTTCTCTCTAGACAAATGGAAGAGCCAGATTTCTCAAAGCTCCTGGTCTCGGACCGCCTAGCTCACACCGCATGGAAGGCCCGCCAGAGCGCGTACGAGGACGTGCGGCGCGACTTTGAGAGCTCTCTGGACGAAAACGACGCCTGCTTCAGCGCGCCCTACACGCGTCCGGAATCCCTCAAGAAATGGGTCTTGGACTCCAACGTTGTGGCCCAGGAGGCCGCCTTGGCCGCAATCGCAAAGTACTTGCAGTTGGGCGGCACTCTGGCGATCGCGTCGCGTCTCGTGTCGTCCCTGTTCGTCACCCCCCTCGCGGAAAAGGGCTTGGCCCTGTCCCGCAGAAATACCCGCGATCACGCCAACGAGATCCTCATGCAATTGATAGAGTTGGTGAGCGATACCAGTCCTATAGTAGAGGAGCTTATAACAGCGCTCAAGGGACGCGTCCCCAAATCTGTCGCGGCATGCGCCCTGTCGCTCGCTCTCGTGGTCGAACAGTTTGGCGTGGGGCCTATCATCTCCCCACAGCAGCTCTTGCCCGCTCTCGCCAAGCTCTTTGCCCACGCAGACCGGAACGTCCGCTCCGAGGCAACGCGTTTGGCCCGGGCAATGCGCGTCTGGATGGGCCCGGCCCTAGAGACGGTGCTCTTGCCGCAGCTTAAACCCATCCAGCAAAAGGATTTGGCAAAAGAGTTCTCGCAGGTCCCCTCAGATTCCAAGCCTGTTCAGCAGAGGTTTACCCGGGCGCAGCAGCGTCAGCAGCAGAGCGCCAACGACCATGACGGTGGTGCTCATGACGATAACATGCAGATAGACGACCCGAGTCCCCCTCCAACCGCGGAAGTCGACCCGCTAGCCTTTGTAGAGCCTGAAGAGGTCTTGAGTAAGCTTCCGGCAAACTTGGCACAGCAAATGGCGTCGGCGAAATGGAAAGACCGCCTCGAAGCGCTCCAGCAGGTGCACCCGGTCTTGAGCAAGGCCTTGAAGATCGTATCGTCAGACGACTACACCCCGCTAGTACGCATCTTGGCAAAAGCCATGAAGGATCTGAACTTGATGGTTGTTCTGGAGGCTGCAGGATGCACGACGCTGCTCGTGAAGGGCTTGCGCGAATCCTTTGCGCGCTATACCCCGATAATCCTTGGTCCCACGTTGGAACGGACCAAGGAAAAGAAGCAGTCGACGGTTGCGGTGTTGCTGGAGGCGCTCGACGCCCTCTTTATGGCGTCGGGCTTGACAGCTATCCTCGAGGAGCTGCTTGCAGCGATGCGCCACAAGACGCCGCAGCTCAAGATTGCGTCTACGAACTTTCTACAGCGCTGCTTGAGCAAGACGACGGTCCTGCCCACCAAGGCCGAGTATGAGCAGATCATGGAGACGTGCGTGGCGCTTCTCAATGATCCGCTAGGTCCGGTGCGACAGGCCCTGGTAGAACTCGCGGGCACGCTAATGCAGATAACGGGGCCCCGTCCCCTCAATCGGTACCTCGAGAAAGTCGACGAAGCTCGGCGCGCTAAAGTGACAGAGTTTGCCGCGACTGTTTCGGTATGCTGCAAGTATGCTGCCAATCCGCCTCCCGCGAAACCTGTTGCGACGAAATCCGGTCCTGCGAGAACGGGTCCCGTAAAGCTGAATGCGGGCGCGAAGCCGCCTGCTCGCACCACGACCCTTTCAAGTTCCCTGATCCCGTCGCTTATTCCGTCGAAACGAGTGGCGGTGTCACCGGTAAAGCGGGCGTTGGACTCTGCGAAAATGCCGTCTTATGGCCGTACTCTCAACAGTCGTACCAGCACCCCCGCCGCCAAATCCGTACAGCAGCTATCGAGCTCTCCACGAGCGCCCCCCACCGCGAGCTTGTCGCGCGAACAGCTCCAGGAACTCGAGAGCTTGCGTCGCCAAGTCGAGTCGTTCGCCCTGGAAAAGCAAAAGTGGGTGGCGGCCGAGAAGGCATATGCCGATAACTTGGCGCGCCAGGAGGAAAAGATCCGCCAATTGGCGGCCAAAATCGATAATCTCGCGGAGGAGAACGGGCAGTTGGAGCGCCAAACCAAGCTCGCCGAGGGCATTTTGCAGCAGCGAGACTCTCAAATCAGCCACTTGAACCGCGAATTGGAGAATTACCGTTCCGCCAATCACCGATGGGAACTGAAGTACCGGAAATTGGAGTACGACAACAAGGTTTTCACGCTGACGGCGATACCTGCGCGCCTGACGGAGGACCAGACTTTGAACGCGCAGAGCGAGCTCAGCAGCCGGGTCACCAAACTAGCGATCGATTCCAGCACGGAAAACCCGTTTGTCCAGGCGAGCTCGCCCGAGCCGCTGGTGGTGCACAGTCCGCTATCGCCGCCGCTCAGACCCGAGCCGGCGAGCCCGCGGTCTGAGCTTTCAAGCAACCACGATTCGTGGCGGCGGGCGGAGGAGTTTACGAATAACATGAAGGCCCGTCTTGATAAGCTCAAGGCCCGGTCACGGGTATGAGCCCTTCCCATGCATTGCATCCCTTAAAAAACAAGTTCGAAGTTCAGGTCATTAATACTCTAAAATGAAATGTCCGAAGTTCAGGTTATTGCTACCCTCAAGATCATGTGTCGGAAGCTCATGTCATTGCTATCCTTTAAAATGACATGTCCGAAGTTCAGGTCATTGCTATCCTTAAAATGACATGTCCGAAGTTCATGTCATGGCTACCCTAAAAAAAGACAAGTCTGAAGTTCAGGTTATTGCTTCCCCAGCTTCAAACTTCGACGTTCATGTCAATGCTAACAATTCCCTGTCATGCTAACACTTCGATCCTGTCATGCTAACAATTCCCTGTCATTCCAACACTTCGATCCTGTCATGCTAATTGCGCACTTTGTAACCAAAAAGGCTACTTTTCGAGAGTCTGTTCATAGCCAGTAGAACAGTATTGTAATAGAGTATCATCATAGGGCATCACCTCTGCCTACTGGTGCCTGTGGCCAACACTTATTGCTTTATAGTGTCCAAATTTGCAGCCATTTTCCACTCTTTTTTCTCCTGCTCGGCCGAGTCCGGATTAAAACAACTCCAATTGAGGTTTCTGACCCGGGCACCGTAACCATGCTGAAGCTACGCATCTTGGTCCCCGTGAAGCGCGTCATAGACTATGCCCTCAAACCGCGCATAAACAAGTCGAACACCGGCGTGGACACCAAGGGAATCAAGTTCAGTATGAACCCATTCTGCGACATCGCCCTCGAAGAGCTGTTGCGTTTGCGCGAGTCCACGCCGGATCTCGTCGAGTCCATACACGCGGTGCTGATCGGGCCTACAAAGGCCCAGGACATTCTAAGAACCGCATTGGCAAAGGGCGTAGACACCTGTACGCTAATCGACGTCGGCGACGCAGAGGTAGAACCCTTGGCTGTGGCAAAGCTCCTTCAGAAGGTGGTGGAGCAGCAAAAATCAAACTTGGTCATTCTTGGTAAGCAGGCCATCGATGACGACGCAAACCAGACCGGCCAGATGCTCGCGGGCTTGCTAGACTGGCCACAGGCTACCAATGCGTCCAAGGTGGAGGTCGACGGAGACCATGTGTCCGTGACCCGCGAAATCGATGGCGGTTCCGATACCGTGCGCGCGAAATTGCCCATGATCATCACGGCCGACTTGCGTTTGAACGAGCCGCGCTACGTGTCTCTTCCCAACATCATGAAGGCCAAGAAGAAACCTTTGGCCAAGGCAAGTGCCGCGGACTTTGGTGTGTCGATCGAGCCGCGTCTCGAAACAATCCTGGTGACAGAACCGCCCACTAGACCTCCAGGCATCATCGTAGACTCTGTCACCGACCTTGTCCAGCGGTTAAAGGACTCTAAGGCTATATAGACGAGACTGTACTCACTTTTCCTGCACAATATGAACGATCTTGCTAGTGTCCGTCACCTAATGGGAGAATCCTTGGTCGACATTGCCGTTAGCTATGCCTACGAATTGCTAGACGCGAAGCCCGATGGCGAAACTGTTATATTAGGAATCAGTGGGCCTCAAGGACTGGGCAAGTCGTGGCTCGCACGCAATGCGTGTGCGTCGCTTCAGCGAGGACGTCATGACCGGAAAGGTGTTCGTGCAGTGGCATTACTGATTGACGACTTTTACGTGACATACCATCAGCAGCTAGTAATAAGTGAAAGAGCTCAAGAGGATGCGAACCCTCTACTCATCGGTCGCGGTCTTCCTGGAACTCACGACATTGCTATGGCTTTCTCGGCAATCGACTGTATAAGGTCCCGGGCCGAGCCTGTTGATGTGCCAATCTACGATAAGCTGGCTTATGGTGGACTAGGTGATCGCAATGGATCAACTAGGGTTGCAGGGCCAGTCGACATTGTCCTCTTTGAAGGATGGTTTAATGGGTTCACATGCATGTCCCAGTCCGAGCTCGTGGACGCGTACAAAAAGTCCGCCGTACTACAGCAGCAATCTCTCGCGTCTCTCCAACAGATCAACGGAAACTTGCAACTCTATGCCCAACTATGGTCGCGATTCGACGGATTCTTGCTCTTGAAAGTAAAGCACATTAGCTATATTTACCGCTGGAGAGAGGAGCAAGAGCAAGAACTTAGGGATAGAACAGGGTCCGGGATGTCGCCAGAGTCAGTAGTCAAGTTCATTGATCGGTATATGCCGCTCTATGAAATGTGTTACTCCAAGTGTGTGCGTGATGGCGCTGGCCCCAGCAACTGCATTGTCGAGCTCGATGAGCAGCGAACGATTCTCAAAGTCTCCAGGTTTACCCAGAGTCGGTAATGGTCTCAAGGGTGCCAGGAGTAAATAACCGTATAAGAACACTCCTATAATGTTTTGTGTCTGCGAGTTGGAAACCTGAGATGCTACGCTATAAAATGCCTGAGACAAGTGACCAGGCCGCTTACCTATGATTGACGATAAAGTGCTGGTCTTGAATGCATGTTTCTATCCGGACAAAGCCCTCTCAGCACAGGTAATGTTCAAGTATACATGTCGATCAGCCAAGAAGACGAGTCACGTCTAGCCGAATCGACCATGGGCTAACCTCAGCTATGTGATTCGCACAAGCACCAATATCCACTGAAAGTAATACCTAGAATGTAGAACTGGAAACCCCAAACAGCCTACGCTGTGCCTATATTTAACCAGCACTTATCGTCTATAGAGAGCCAGTTTTTCCTTCTCTCGGACCAATCAGCGACACCATCAGTTGGTTTACCAGAGTGACTAGACATCATATGACGCTACATCATATGCAGTCCGAGACAAGACTATCATCAACCGTTGATGGTTGATTGATTTGCAATCGCTCCTTCATCTTGGTTAATCGATATCGGAAATGCATCCCGACGCTCAAGCGCACCTCGACAAGATCATACAAGCTAAAGATGCCATTGCACTTGCATTGACCCTATTCCCAGCGTTATCCAGTCCCCGGGTAATGGTCGTTTGTGGTTCAGGCTTGGGCGGGATCACCAACGTGCTCGCCCCGCAACCGCGCTTCGAGTTGGACTATGCCGACATTCCGGGCTTCGCCCGATCAACGGTCGAAGGCCACTGCGGCAAACTCGTGTTTGGTCTAATCGGGAAGAACGCGGTTCCCGTGGTGTGCATGGTAGGCAGGTTACACTATTATGAAGGGTACACCCTCGATCAGGTCACTTTCCCCATACGAGTAGCTCATGCTCTTGGTGTGACAACCCTCTTCTTGACGAACGCGGCGGGCGGCGTGAGGCCAGGCCTCAAACCCGGAGACCTCATGCTTATCAATGACCACATCAATATGCCAGGCTTGGCAGGCTGCCATCCCTTGCGCGGGCCCAATTTAGACGTGGTGGGTCCCCGCTTCTTGCCCTTGCTGGACGCTTATGACAATACTTTGGGCCAAAAGTTTGTTGAAAAAGCCCGTGAGTTGGGCATTTCCCGTACTATCGCCGAGGGCACGTACGTTTACGTTTCTGGTCCAACGTTCGAGAGCCGTGCTGAAGTCAGAATGTTTCGCGCGTTGGGCGGTGATGCTGTAGGAATGTCTACTGTACCTGAAGTTATTGTTGCTCGCCATTGTGGCCTTTCGGTTTTGGCCTTGTCGCTCATTACCAACGAGGGATTGGGCGATAAGCCTCCTAGTGTTTTGGAGGAGTGTACGCGTCCCCTCAGTGACGGTATGGCCTGTCACGCAGAGGTCCTTGAAGCTGCCGCAGAGGCGTCGCGCGACGTGCAAAGCATAATCGAGGCTACTATCGGCGATTTGTGAGTGATCTGGACATGTCATGCATGCATTAGAACTATCGCACCTTACAGATACATTTGCTAAATATTTTATTTGACATTGTACACTATTATAAATGAGAGAGAAAGAGTCTGAGGTTTTTCGATATGAATAGAGAAGCGTATCCACGGGATCAGAGTCAAAGAGAGAATCCACATGGCTCGAGTCAAGTGATATTCTCACACCTCATCCAATACATATTTGGCGAAATCGATCAAACAATACTTACTGATCAACCTCACCGGCAGACTCCCACTTACCTTCCAAGTTTTCCTTCCATAAACTGACCTTGTTATCGCCACCAGACACAGCCAAAATGTTGCCCGAAAGAGACCACAGACAACGCCAGCAGACATCGGGAAAGTGTTCCGGGGTCAACATCTGCTTCTGCCACACGTTCTGGGCGTCCTGACTCCAGATCAACACGGTCCGGTCCTGGGACGCAGTTGCAATGTATGATCGTGTCAACACTGAGGGCAGCCACGCCACATCCCTGACCCAGTCGGTGTGACCCTCCAAGGTGGCTTCTAAAACGTAGGTGGCCAGAGCTGCGTCAAAGTGCCAGATTTTCGCCAAATTGTCGGAACCGCAGGATACGAAGCGCCGCTGCTGTTTAGGATCATTATTCGCATCGCTTGCGCCGGGGTTCGCGGGGTTGGAGCTGCCCAAGCTCTGCAAGGGCGCCCAGCTGGCGGAATTGACGCCAATGGCATGTGCGTCGAAAATGACGTGCAGCGTGGTACCGTCCTCCTTGAAGTCTAATACCAGCACTTTGCCGTCCGAGGAAGAACAGAGAAGAACCGCACCCAACTCGTGAGGCGCCCAGCATACCGAATTGACGCTGGCAGTGTGCGCGGTGTGTTCGGCAATGACCAGCCATTGCAGCTGGCCCTGTTCCTTCCAGATTAGCACCCTTCCGTTATAGGAGCACAGAGCAAGAATAGAGCCGAACTTTGGATGCGCCCAGGCCACCTGCCACACGGGAGCGTCGTGCTCCGCCAAGGTGGCCACGAGTTTGTACTGTTCAGTGCCCTCAATTTCAAAGATCTTGATGGTCTTGTCGGAAGAGCAGGTGGCGAGACGTTTGCCGTAGTAGTCCAAGACAGCATCGTGGATCAAGTCCTCGTGCGCGTTTCCAATCGTGACCATTGTGCTTCAGAACTCTGGTACGTGCCACTCCAGTGCTCGTTCGTTATGGTGTCGTGTCGTTTGGTTGAGGAAAAAAAAGATTGAACAGTCAACAGACAGGAAGCCCACAAGAGGCGTCCACGGTCGTTGGATGTCTTCCCTGCGGAAACAGGCCAAGAATGCTGGTTCGGATCCTGTAACAGAGGTGCTAGCGCTAGCCAACTCTCTTGCGAACGAGATTGCTTTGGCCTCCAGTACCGTCGAGCGCTTGGAAAATAACGCTGCGATTCTTCCCTTGGGTCATGCTGACGCTTTCAAGTCCATTCTCGATACTGGGGAACAACACATGGACCAAAAACAGCCTGATCCGCACCGTGAGTTGCGTTCGCAGCTCGAAGATGAGCGCGTTCTGCTCATAATGAAGATTCAGGAACAGGAAAACTTTTCTCGGTCTCTCGCGCAGATGGCCGCAGACTACGAAGTGCTCTTGAAAGTAGCGGAACAGGTTCTGAAGGGTGTGCATATCCCACAAGATGCCCAGCAGGCCCTGGCAAGGCAACTTGAACCGCTGGACTTTCTGCTTACGGCCCTGACATTGAAAGCAAGCCTAAGTAAAATGTCTGACAACGTTACTCAGCTTCAGCAAAGTATCCAGCAAGACCTCGATTCGCTTTCTTGAATTGTGTTTTCTACGCGAGCGATCGCAAGAAGACGTTAACGAGGTAATATCTTCGACTCTCATTCGCTCCGAAGGGTTCCATTCGAGCAAGGGGTTTGCAAATTCTTCCTACAGAACCCGACTTTTTACAGTATTGGTCACCCAATGATTGCTTAGAAGATCTTGCCTGAATTCTAGTTTCGCCGACGCCTTCCCCTGTCAACAAATGCCTAGCCGTCCCACGACGATTGCGTTGGTTGGACGTGCCATTTGAGAAGTCGCCCTGTACGAGCTCAGGTTCAGAGCTTTATTCACCATACTATAGTGCTGGCGCTATACACTGAATGAGGAACCGGAAATGCGGGTATAAAATGCAATTAGATTAACTGAATATAATATTAAATAGTGGTGGCATGTCGTCGCATGGCTCTGGGCGGGAGGACGTGTTCATCTTCCTTTCTTTTAGTTTCCTCTATTGTCTGTCAGCGACCTGCGACAAGGTAGCTCTCGTTCCATAAGCTAAATGCATATGGCATCTTGTCGGTGCTTACGTGTCGAGCAACCCTGTCTGCCCCAGAGCCTCGAACAAACAGACGCAAGTGATCGCTTGCTAACAGACTCGGTAATGGCATTCGCGCGCATCCACTCTAGCGATGTGTACCTTCAGAATATCCATTCCGATAAGATCCTTCGGTATATCCGCATCTCAATGCTAAGCTTCATCGACCGCAGACTCGTTGTTGCTATTATTATGAGCCTCCGGACTAGGGGGAGCCAGATCATCGCCCGAAAGTTCCAAGTAGCCGCGTCGCCCCACTATCGAATTGGCTCGGTCCATTATCTTGCCATTGGGGTCGACTTTCCCCCACGACCGCCGAATCCGCTCCGTGTTGAAATTGGTGCCATCGAGTTTGAGGAAACGGAGAATCTTGATTCCCAACTTGTAAAAGAAGATGACAACGATATTGAACAATTCAGCGGTCTTCAGAATAGGGGGCACCGGATGCTCTACCGTGCCAAGCTCCCCAAGAATCTTGGCACGTTCCTGGGGGTCGGAGAAGACCATGTAGAACTTGTGCAGTGCGACTACCTGCGCAATAAGGAGTTTGAGCCTCGATTCGCATTGCTCTCGCAACTTTAGGTCCATAAGCCGGTAATTCTCTTCCACCTCGGTCACCTGCTTCTCGACTAGACGGGCCTCGTATACAAGCCGGTCAATCATGCCCAGCATCTCATTATAGCTATGTTCCAAGCCGGTTTTGATATCACCGTCTAGTAGCCGCGCTTGGCCCGCATCCATCGTGTGCTGTGCATTTTCAAGCCGGATAACTCCGTTATTAAACTTCAGGCACGCGCGTCTGGCGTATTCGAATTCACCAGCGCTAACAGAGTCGCTCTTGTAAGCTTTCACGGCGCAGTCGTAATGGTCGAGCTTCTCCACTACCCGCAAGTACTGTCGGGTCAAGGCCGATACCGTAAATTGTTCGCGATGACAACTTCTCGATGCAAAGTAAATTTCAAGGTTGGAGTCGCTCATACTTTGCGGGAACGAAGATACGGGCCGAGCGTCAGCCAGTGTTCTATGCTGCCTCAACGTGTCGAGCACATTCAAGTTCATATCGTGTGGAGACGTCGCGGGGAAAGAGTTGCGTCGATTTAGCTCGAGGTTGAACTCCCTGATGGGCTTTTCCAAAAATTGAGGGCGTGATAACCCCAGAGACCTTACCTTACGGAAAGAATCACGCTTCAAGGAAAAGGCGGCATCGTCAAAGTTTGGTTCGGGATCAGAGTCAGATCCGGAGGATGCACGTCCCTCAGCGTAGGAACCATGTTCGGTTGAAAGGGACATGTTATTGATATTTGCCAGGTTCACGCGTTCGTGCCCACTGTGGTGACGGCCACCGCGTCTCTGCAACCCCAACTTCATGCGATAGCGTTTACGAGGGTGGCGAGACACCTCCATATCTGGTGGCATCACCGTATCGCTAGAGTCGCGGCGCTGAACAATTTGGTCCTTCAAGCTCATGAAATGGTATCCCGACACTTCGGCGTCTGAGTGGACATCGCCAAGCAACGCACCACGCGACCGGTCACGAGAACGGCGCCCGAGACCTATTCGTGAATCTTGGGATACCGTTTCTGAGAAGAAGCTCGAGGGGCCCTGCACCCCATAGAATAAACGCATCAACGTCGAACCAATCATGTATGAGCGTACCAAGTAATCTAGATCTAGGGTTTCAACGTCCAGCGGGTTCGCATTGTCGGCTAATTTGGCCATTTTGTGGTTGAACGGGACAGTACCGTCGCCCGTCGCGGCCTGATCGTCGTCACCATTCATCTTATCCTGCACCGTGTTTTTCACGGCGCTCTTTAATTTCCGAAACTCGTTGGTATAGTGTTTTTGCTTCTTCTTGAGACGATTACCCTTGTCCGGGACTGATGCGTCCGACACAGAAGTTGCTTCGTCCAGTGGGACATGTCCGGACTTGAGTTTGCGGTTGGTGTGCTTCACACGAAGTAATGTAACATTAGTAACTGCATAGAGCTTTTCCACCGTTTCGACATCGAGTTTTCGCCGCTTCTCAAGATCGTATCGTTTCTGGAAATGTCCAATTGAGAGCATAAAGCTCTCAAAGTCGAAAGGATCCTTCGCGACATCGCATCCGCCCACAAGCTGAAGCCGTAGGCGGATACTGAGGATCATGCTAATTATTGCCGCAGCGGTACGAGGCGAAAGAATACCCTCCTTGTCTTGGCGTCGCGCGCCCATATAGGGTAAGCCAAAAAGATTCCACCACTGGGTCATGGCCTCACAGGTTTTATCACACAAGAAACCATCGCAGTATTTTGGATCTAGCAACTCAAAGTAAAACAAGCATGTTTGCACGATATTGACCAACTCACGTACTGCGAAGCGGAACGGAATCGTCAGGCCATGTATGCAGAACATGAGACGGAACTTATTTTCAGTAGAGTCAGTAAAGCGAGAAGATGCCAATTCGACAGATCTGCCGGCGCACTGTAGCCGCTTCAAATTTATATTGATGACGACATTGTTCTTGACGGTTCGCAAATTGCCATTGGGAATAGGGACCAAGTTAAGTTCTGGAGGCAACGAGGCCAAGTTAGTGACGAATCCTATCTCGTGATGGAGATTTGCTCTGGGCACAAAGGCGATGCCCAAGATGGGAGAGTTGATGATGGGGGAAGCAGGCGAAGATTCGCCTGCGCTGACATTGGCACTAGACTCGCCGCTATGTTTACGCGAAGAATGTTTCTCGTCAATGGTTTTCTGCTTGGCGTGATTTACCGCCAATTCGTTCAAGTATTCCTGGAAGCGAGGCGGGTAAGCCTTGAGAGGCCGTCGTCTGGTTGTAAATTTGACGACCGCGGCTTTGGAGTCAGTGTTGCCGGTGAACGTGGTAATGACCGAGCTTATTCGGCGCCACGCTAGCCATTGTTCTACCAAGTAGACATCGAGACCGGATACTTCAGCCTCTTCAGCAATGTAGAAATCCTGGGCAGAGTCGAAATCTTTTTGGAAATATTCCACAGCACCAAAATCTGGGAAGACATGGGTGACGAACTCGTCATTCAGAGGGAGATGAGGGCTTAGGGCCGACTTGCTATGGGAGCGCGGACTGAGGCCGCCTGAATGAATGTGGAGTGGAGGCGAAACGAAGGCAGTGGAGCCGCTGCCGACACGCGGAGATAACACGCTAGTGCGACCAGAGTGCGGCGTCGAGTCCATTCCTAGGACTGGAAGCTGCGAACGTGCCTCCAGTGAAGCGAGCAGGTGAATACTGGAGCGGAGCTACTGCTAATCTTGAATGAGCTCGAGAGCCACCTTTGTTCCCCGCAGTGTGTGCAGGAACCAAACAGAATTAGATGAAATATCTCACGTGATAGGAACCGCGATTTCGGGGACGAGACAACTTTTAGAACATGGGAGCTCTAAGCGTGGTGATCTAGAGGGAGATTTAAATTTCGGTTCTTCATTTCAATTCGGCAAAGAATGATACATATTGGAGAAGAACTGATGACTTAAGACACTTGCGGGTCTGACCGGGACGCCTTTATACGTGAGTAATCGGGATTTTGAAAAAGAAAACAACAATTGAATTGTTCGTGCTGTGAGCCCTTGAGAATATTTTGCATAGCGGCTAACTTATCGCCGATTGACCATATTTGTCCCGATGATACTGCATGATAATCAGAATTTGAAGGCACGCATTGCTTGATACTTGATCAGGGGGTGACACTGCATGAAAATTGCTCAGGCGTGCGAAGTTGCATGATGCTAGGTCAGATGAGCGACATTGCATGATTATGGTGGATGATGCTGCGTGACAATAGAGTGCAGAGGGTGGCATTGTATGATCCCACTCCAGGTGGGTGGCATAGCATGAGTGTCGAGTCCCGTCACTTTTCGTTGCGTGAGAAGCTACCGATTCGCGACCGAACATGAGCTCTATTCTTCATGCGCGTCTGGTGTGGCTGTGAGAAGATGCGTTATCTGGAAGCGGAAAATTACGATCCTTCTCCTTTATTCTACGCACCCCCCTCAACAAATGTGACATAATATGAGAAACTCAACTCAACACCGGGCATGCATGAAGCGCTGGGGCGCCCATGCTAATTCATCAGCCCCATCGAATCTAACTATAACGCTTTTTGCCACTTGGAGACCTTCTAAATGGTGCATTGCTGTGAAAGACGCAATATCTGATGGGTGACTTTCTGTGGATTAACCGATTTGTTGGAGGTAGGCTTCTGTTAAGTGAGCGATCCAGGCAGAGGCAGGTTTTTTTGCGCATAAGCGACCTTCTGCGAAAAGGATAATACTTTG
>JAKTSS010000302.1:0-15619 GCA_030580355.1 Debaryomycetaceae sp. yHKB357 | reverse complement strand
GAGACGTATTCCCCTCGAGGAATATACCGGCTAGGAATAATTCCTTGTGAACCCACGCGATCCAGCCATATCACTATCAACGAAGCTGCCGCACCGACTCGAATACGAGTTTCGGGTGGAGCTCGCCCAGCAGCTTGAATAAAGTTCGGCAAGATCGGGACACCGTTCCTATGGTTTTGACCAACGAGTCACCGGTCTTGACGGCGACAAGCTTTCAAAAGAGGGCAACAACAAGCCATTTACGCGCTATCGAGCGCTTAGCGACGAGACTATAAGAGGCAGGTATTTCCTGTCCATGTTCTGATCAGCTTTAAGAATAATGCCTAAAATATGGCTCCTGTCACACGACAACCACGAAAAACGTCGTGAGTTGCGCCGTTACGACTAATCAACGCGAATAACATTTTTGGGAAACACCCAGATATATGGTTGGTGAACTGATCTTCAAAGTCTTCCGGTAGTCGTTGTCAATGACAGTCGTGTCCATTGGGTTAAGCACCCAAATACGGAAGCATACCGAGACGGGTCTGACCACCCCCCGAGAAAGCAAGCTAAGAAAAAGCGAGCCATTCTCACGCAAGACAAGATCTTAGGGCAACGTGTGAGTGATATATGTCAAACAGGACTCTTATTAAATGCGAGTAATCTGCGAAGGGCTAGTCCTTAGCGATATGGAAAATTATCTTCTAAGCTTGCGATACACTACAGACGGCCCATCGAAGACATCACAAATTACGCAGCAGGTATCAATCAGCATGCCGCGCGCAAAAGGAATTTGGTAAAACGCGATAAGTGACCTTCAAAATTAAAAATGATGTGTTGACCTCCGACCACCTAATCCATGAAAAATACAGTAATGTCACACTAGCGACTTCCGCACGACTTACGGCCTAACCCATGAAAGCACAGTCAGGTCACACTAGTGACTTCTGCTTTAGGTTAGGGTTCTCGCAGCTGACGAAAAGAAGAAGTTCTTTGGTGTCCTCATATGCGAACGAGTGAAAACCTGCAGAGCAGAGCTCAATGGCGACACCAAGGAAAAGGACACCAACCGATCCTACACACGTTTCAGAGAAAAATCGGAGATACTACGTCGTACTCCCCAAATTCAGAGACTAAACACACCTTGTCAGTTCAAGTATAGACCCGACTTAAACCGTTACAGAGAAAGTTAAGACGCAATCTTTGAACTCGAACACAAACCAGTATATTGCAGCAAGCTTGCTGACTTGGTTCTGAGGCAAAAGTACCCTGGCCAAAGAACTTGAGTCAACGAAGATCACCGATCTTCAAAATCAGAAGAACATGAATCAATTCAACTTGGCCAAGTATTCCGGCAACAAAGAGTCAGTCGAAGTAAGGACAACTCAGGGGGAAATAAACGACAGCCAGAATGTCAGTAATGTTCTCTTAAGTAGTAAAGCTACTACTCACGGTCCTTCAAAATGATCTCACATCCCAAAAGGGATTGCCGGCTGTGAATACGTTGTCGGGCAAATGTCGGTCATGACCTTCGACGGCAAATCTTAATAGCTTCGTCATGAGTTGAGACGCTTAAGAAAATTTGTCCAGCTTCCAACACGAACAGCTTCGTCGATGTTTAATATTTTCACACTCGGAGTGGGCGAAAGCTCTTATCAGGGCGGCGACGCTTCATAGCTTTGCTCAAGCTCGCAACGTCCAACATACAGGCCCAGATTCGCAACGCGTGACAACGGCAAACAAATTCGCAACGCGTAACAGATTTGAACAGGTTCGCAACGCGTAACAGTTTCAAACATGTTGGCAACGCCTAAAAGCTTCAGACATCTTCGCAATGCGTGACAGCTTCAGACATCTTCGCAACGCGTAACAGCTTCAGACATCTTCGCCACGCGTAACAGCTTCAGACATCTTCGCAACGCGTAACAGCTTCAGGCATCTTCGCAACGCGTAACAGCTTCAGGCATCTTCGCAACGCGTAACAGCTTCAGATTGTTCGCGACGCGCAGCAGCTCCTAGTACATGGAGTTTCCGGATGGCGAAGGCAGGGACATGGTAATTTCCAGTGCTGTCCCAGGCCACGCGGCGGAACAATAAACGATGATATTATCAAAGAGCGACTTTTGATCCAAGTGAACACCAAACAACAAAAACCAAAATCAAAATCATCAGAACACTTGAATAGCAGACTGATTCAGTCGGAAATAAGTGAAGATTATATTTTAGGTGGACTTGCAGTTTGAACGGCCTCGAGGCTGAAATAATATCGAGGACCGCGTCAAATCGCTTTTGAGACCATTCCGCTGGTTGCCGGAACAATCTCACTTCAAGCGAAGAGTCCATTGAATGCACACGTCAGAAGCGACCTTTCGCAGTCACCAACTGTTATGATAGAGAACGAGCTGCTTCGATTCCCTTACACTATCTTGGCGACGCTAGGTCGATAATCATCGGCTGAGTCTAGAACCGAAACTATTCCATGGCGCAAAATTTCAGGAAGGACATCAACGCAATCGCGTAACGTCCATAAACCAAATTTGCTGCTCAAATGAGATATCGCACTTGATACTAAGTGAACACGAAACTAAGGTAGTCTATCGGTTCTGAGCTCACCACACAAAAAGTTGGCATAAGCCTGCACAAGTCAATAGCGAAATCGGTTACCAGACACATAATCAGCGAAAGCCAACCAAAAAATATTACAAAAGAAGCGAGCCACTTTGGTGGCTTCGAAGGGTGTCGCAGAATCGGGAGATCAGCGCAATCGAGTTCGCGCATAGCAAGCCGTACCAAGCCAGTATCGATACAACCCCCTCCGACGCACATTTCACAAACCATCCGCACTGTCTCGCAACGCTCAGCGTTTCGCACAAAAAATTTCTGTTTCGAATAGCTCCCGCGGAAGCGGAAGCGCTTACGGGAAGCGGTAAGAAGCTTCTTCGGCATCGGTACAGAACCTCAAGTATCGGTCAGGGAATTTCATGAGCCAGTCGCGAAATGATGCGAACAGCAAAACAAAAAGTCTTGAGAACCTCTAACGTTCACGATCGCTAACTTCTTGCTGATCAAATAAACTATAGCATGTTTTGGAAAAAGACCCAAGACAAAATACCAGATAGAAGTTGATAGTAATTCCCACGGACAGTTGTGTATCCAAGGGGTTATAAACTACAACTAATGTATCGCCTAGAAATGTCATGCGGCTCCAGGAATCACGGTACGTCTAATATTAGACCGCTACGATCATCGGTCTAACGATTACCACTCTAGAAGAGTGTTCCCTTTCAAAAGCGGGAAGGGATAATACGTCAATGAGCAAGACCATTAACGTCTGATTACAAGCGGGAGGTCACGACGAGCACATAAGGATATCGTGTTATAAACGATGCAAGGATAGTGCCATCGGACTTCACCGAGTAGTCACTTCCAACACGAAGTACCTATTCCAGGTCACCCTAAGACCCCACTGTTGGACACTATAACAAGGGGTTACTAATCGAGGACGATTAGGCCTTTCCTGATAGGGGAGAATGTGAGGATAGGGCCCCGAATGGGACCTATTCCGAGGTTAAGGTCACGAGTGTGTGACTTGTGATTAGTAAGGCACCCGTGCACGTGTAGTCACGGGATGTCGGCGTAGAGAACAAGGCGCACACCCGACATCAAGTATAGTCGGGGGTACCTTTCTTATAGAGACCTCTATTACAGTATTACCATACCTACTATCTACTAGTAGCCTCGTGACCCCGAGGACTGACCCAATACTGTTACAGAGAATGCAAACTGTCACTGGCGGCGACCCCACATCTCCACTATAAAATACCCCGGAGCGGCATCACTAACTTGTCATCGGTTCAACTTCAATAACATGTACTTCCGTGAGGTCCCATGGACGTTATTAAGTGTGCTGTATAGTTGTAGGTATGGTGCCGAAATCGCGCCGTGTGAGAGCACGCTTCCATGGCCTCTATGAATAATCGGCCGGTCGGTTACAACGTGAGACTTCACCAACGCTTTGCAATCTCATGTTCCCAGATACCAGGCCGGCCCCTTGCGAGACTTCCAAATAATTGGCCATACCCTACCTAAACACCATCACCGGCCACTGTTTTGAGCACATACCCGAAAACGCGATCGTTCAAATCAGTATCTACTTGGGTGATCGGGGATGACGCATGCCCAGCTGTCTTCGCTGTCAAGCCCCATATCAGCCAGTTTCCAATACAATGTGGTCTTCATGACCCCTTGGTGTTGACCGAGATCATTTGCATCAAAGTGCTTGTGGTTTGCAAACAATAGCTATCGAATGAAGGCTCATGTTATCCCATACTAATTTGGGTGTCACGTGAATTTGCAACGATACGAAAATCGCGGTTTTAGCTCAGTTGGGAGAGCGTTAGACTGAAGATCTAAAGGTCCTGTGTTCGATCCACAGAAATCGCACTTTTTTTTTTTCATTTCGCGTTAGAAAAATAAGGCGCTGTTTACTTTTTTTTATCATGTCTGAAAGAGACGCGTTCTTCTAGAAACATTGTTCAAGTGTTTTGCAGCTTCTTGACTGACCCTGGAACCCAGGACTTCTTGCTCGGCGTATACCGATAACGACCACAGGATGGCTGATGCCACTCATCCAGGGCTGCACGCCTCCTCCATCATGGTTACGGTTAGAGTTCGTCCCTTCACTACAGAAGAGCTGTCTGCACTACAACACGATCCGAGCTCCCCGCTTCTCATTTCGAGCGGCTCGCTCCACAGCTCCCCTGCAAAGAGCCCCACACGCCGTTCCAACGCTGTGCTGAATATCCTTCGCGTGGTTGATAAAAATATGCTCATTTTCGATCCCCCCAAAACCACCCACAACAACACAAATAGAATGGGTGAGCGGCGCTTCATATTCGACAGAGTCTTTGATATGGATGCCACTCAGGAGGAGGTTTACAACGATACCGCGAGGCCGCTTCTAACCAGCGTTTTGGATGGCTTCAACACCACCATATTTGCTTATGGTGCTACCGGCTGCGGAAAGACCCACACCATTTTGGGGGGCTCGAGAAATCCCGGCGTCATCTACCTCCTAGTGTCCGAGCTATACCGTCGCATAGACGATACTAGAGACACCATGATAGCGGATATAAACGTGCTGTTTTTGGAAATTTACAACGAAACGATCAAGGACTTGCTCAACCCTGCCACAAAACCCAGTCTGCTCATCATTAGAGAAAGCGCAAAGAAACACACCATGGTCTCCAATTTGCTGGTTCATTCCCCCGCCCTGGTCGAAGAAGTAATGGCGTTGATCATGCGTGGTAATCGCAATCGGACCACGTCCCGCACCCATGCCAATGCTACCTCCTCCCGGTCCCACGCCGTTTTCCAAGTCAACATTATCCAGAAAAAACGATCCGCCGACGTTGACGAAAATCACCTTCTAAGCACCTTGTCAATCATCGATTTGGCGGGCCTGGAGCGAGCCCTGGCCACAAAAAACCGTGGTGTTCTCTTCCACGAGGGCGCCAATATCAACCGGCTGCTCTTGTCTCTTGGAAACTGTATAAACGCGCTCTGTGACCCTCGCCGACGAAACCATATCCCGTACCGAGACTCAAAGCTTACGCGTCTCCTAAAATTCTCGTTGGGCGGTAATTGCAAGACAGTGATGATCGTGTGCGTGTCGCCGCTGCTGAAACACCGTGACGAGACTTTAAACACACTAAAGTACGCTGACCAGGCCAAAAAGATCCGAACAAAGCCCGTGCGCAACCAGCAAAGCGTGACGCGTCACGTCAAGGCCTACATGAACCTCATATCGGAACAAAGACAAGAAATTGAGGAATTGCGACTACGCGAGAAACATGTATTGAAAAACGCACTAGAGCGCCGCTACAGTCTCCAGCAGGAAATTCTTGGCGAAATATTGACCTTGCGACGGCAAATGCTGGGCCGCGTCAACGAACTATGGCAGCAATACTTTATTCTAGCCAAGCGCAAGCTCTTGTTTTCTATTGGTGTTCAGGTCAAGATACTAGTTGAAAAGTGCAGCTCGAAAGTACGTGCCCTTTGTGAACAAGTTTCGGATCTTGTGGGGAAGCAAGTGAGCGAATTGGAACGGGAGTACCGAAAATCGTCAGTGTTTGACCATCTCTTGGCAGACACATGTGACACGATAAAGCAAAACTTTTCGAACCGCGAGGGCTGGGATCCCGCGCTCGAGCAAACACTCGACCTAGCAGTGGAAAATGCCAGCGTTTCGCTAAAGCGCGATGTCATACAATCCTCTAGCATTCTTTTCGAACACCTTCTCTCGCGACTATCGCGATTCAGTCTTGCTGGGCTCTTTTCAGAGACCGAGGTACTACAGGCGCTACAAGCCATCATCTCTGGCGAGTTTGATGCGGCAGTAACGACCGCCACTAACGAATTCATGAGCCGCACCCGGGCCGAAAATTTGATGCATCCCTCACTCACCGAGAACTCGTTGCATCCCTCTCAAGGCGAGAACTCGTTGCATCTCGTCCTGGAGGCGGGCAACGACTCGCTCGGCGACCGGCCTAGTCTACTATCCGTCGACTTTATGAAAGACACGCACGACATCTCTCCGGATAGCAGCGTAGTATACACCCCGCTAGCCAAGAAGCGGCAAATGTTTCCGGGAATAGCTGATCTGACCTCCACCCCTGAACACTCGCCCAAGCGCCGCCTCACACTGCGCAGCCAGTGGATAGACGGAGTCCAGGATACGAGCTCTGTTGGCCGCGATAACAGTCTCGACACCACCCTCGATGCTGCGAGCAATGAGGCCGCCCCGGCACAGGAAAACTTGCTCGATGAAATAGACTCGTCTTTTGTATCGCCTCCTCCGCCAAAGGCTGATGGTGTCGCCAAAAAGACCAGCGAGATTGCGAACTTGTACAATCCGCGCCTTCGGATGTCGCATTCTGTGCGCCGGCGCCCAATCAGGGAGATATCCCGGAGCCTTGACGGCACTGGCGGACGGCAGAGTAACGAAAACCACGAAGAAATCAGCTCGAGTCCGACCCCGGCCTGTCCTGCCAAACTCAACATGCTGGCATGTGTGCGAGTGACAATGTCGTCAGATAGTTCTCTGAGTAACCATTGAGTTGAAGTGAGCTTGATTAGTGAAGGGTGTCTGTCGTTCAAGCAATGAATACTGAAGAGTGGTCTGTTGTTCGGGCTATCAGAATGTAATAGGCTTTGCCTGAAGAACAGCCGTCTGTTGACTCTCAGTAATAAGGACATGAAGGCTCTGCATAAGAAAGAAGTGGTCTATAAGCTTTAAGCAATGAGGGAGTCGCCTTATAGGATCTAACCTCTGCATCCGATATGGTCTAACTAATTAGAAGTCAGTGTGAGGACCTGAGCGGTGAAGGGTACGATAGGCTGTGAGCCATTAGCTTCCCGAATAATTTTCGTTCTACATAAAACGTGGTCAGCTCTGGCATAACGTACATGACTCGTTCTAGCCTGTATTGTGTGCATTGGACTCCTTCAGGATGTCTCATGACAAGTATGCCGTACCAAAACCTCCGGACCACAATATTACCCTACACCGCCACACACTTGAAGTCTTTCTAGTGAAATAAGATTTATACAGCGGTTGAAAGGATCTTCACTGGTTGTGAATGTTGACTCTGTACATTTCCCGAGGTATAAATCAGATTCAGGGAATATTAGAGAAGCGTGTACGTTGTGCAATAAAGGGAACGAAATGGTTGCGAAATGTTATTTCCGTTTTTGACAGAAGTCTAGCCGATTGAACTACGCAACCCCTTAACAACACCTCATACTCAACAAAGTACTCTTTCATCACACCCAAGCACTTTTGTATGTTCAGTAGCAATGACTTTCCAGATTAGCTCAAACGCGGCCTCTCGGGAGAACCCGCGCCCAACGTGGGCCCCCCCACAGTTGCGGTGAGGATATTTCATTTATCTGCAGTGATGCCAAAGATTACACCGCATCATCTACAAACGTACCCCGAGGCACACTATGGCAGACGCGAAATTGCAGCGGACCGTCCAGAGATTCGAGTCCAAGATCTCGCTGGGCGCGTACTACGAAGCGCACCAGACGTTGCGCACAATCATCAACCGCTACGTCAAGGCGTCCCAGTACACCGAGGCCATAGACTTGTTGGTCCACGGCGCCGCGCTCTTGCAAAAGAACTCGCAATATGCAATGTCCAGCGACCTCATTTCCTACTTGGTGCAGGTGTTCGAGGAAGCCCGCATCACCAGCGCCGACAAAAAGTACAAGAGCCAGCTAATTGAGTTGGTGTTCGCCTTGCCCGACACCGAGTCTTCCTTGGTGGATTTGGCCAAGCAGTGCGTGTCGTGGTCGCTGAGCGAAGACAACAAGTTCGGCGACTGCGAGATCCACCATGTTTTCGGAATGAAGGTGTTGAACCTTGTCAAGCGTGCGCCTGTGTCGAGCGAGAGCAGTATCAAGACGGAGGAGGAGAAGCAGAATCTATTCCATGTCGCCGAGCTGCATTTGATCTTGGGCACCTTCGAGTCCGTGCCCGCATACGTGGACTACTTGTTCCAGTGGTGGTGCCAGTCCAAAGACACCGACGCGGGCATTTTCTTGAGCCGCGCCGTCATCAACTATGCGTACTTGCGAAACATCACCTTTATGCGTGACGCGCAGGCTCAGTTTATCAGCATGTTGAAGGAAGAATGTACGAAATACGAAACTGTTGGCGGCGAGGTGGTCCACTTTCTGAAACACCCTTTCGTCACGTTTCTCCAGTTGCTCACCCTCACCCTATCCAAGGAGAAGGCGCAGTCCAGCACAAAGTTCATGAAGCTCTACACGCAATACAAGCCTCAATTGGAAAAGTATGAGCTTTTGGGTCCGGTGGAGTACTTGGGCAAGCTCTATTTCGATTTGAAGTTGGGGAAGCCCAGCGGGAACAATAACATGTTGGCGGAAATGATGGGCGGGTTATTCAGCTAGGGATAACAAGCTGAGTTGGTACAGAAGTGAGTTGGTACAGAAGTGAGTTGGTACAGAAGTGAGTTGGTACAGAAGTGAGTTGGTACAGAAGTGAGTTGGTACAGAAGTGAGTTGGTACAGAAGTGAGTTGGTACAGAAGTGAGTTGGTACAGAAGTGAGTTGGTACAGAAGTGAGTTGGTACAGAAGTGAGTTGGTACAGAAGTGAGGTGGTACAGAAGTGAGTTGGTACAGAAGTGAGTTGGTACAGAAGTGAGGTGGTACGCAAGCTGATGTGTTATACACGCTGATGTGTTATACAAACTGAGGTGTAACAAGCTGATGTGTTATAGAAGCTGATGCGTTACTTGACAAGCTGATGGGCCGAGTCACTATCAGCAGAGGTGTGCTTGCTACGCGACAAGAAGGGTACGCTTTCGAGGACATCCGTATTGAGCCGAGAATGGGTATATCTAATTGAGTTATAGAAGAGTGGTATACGTATAAAAAAGTGCTAGATGACGAATTGAAGGGAATCATTACCTTGGAAGGGATTATGCGGTAGAAGTGATTTCTGACTAAGAACACGCCACGCTAAAACACATCCTTGACCATGGAGGAAGCTTCCAATACCGAGACGAGTTCCGGCCGCTTGGCTCTTTCGAGTTCGTGTTTGGCCTCGGCAAAGGTGCACCACCGGCGATGCCGCAGCGCCGACTCGGGCCACTCCGAGTGTAGGCTGTCCACCACCATTTCGTAAAAGTGGAACTCGGACTTTGGGACCTGGACGCGGAAATCAAAGTCGCCGCGTATTACCGGGGCCTTGGAGCCGCGCGAGTCGAAAACTATCGGCAACTTGCGAACGATGCATCCCTCCACGCCGGCCTCCTCCCACGTTTCCCTCTCTGCGGTGAGCGAGTAGTCGTGGGACTCGTCGGACTCCACGCCGCCCTTGGGCAAGATCCACCGGTCACGATGGGCTGCCAGCAGGATCATGACGATTTTGCTTTTGGACGCGTTGATGCAGACGCAGCCTGCGACCAAGCGCGCGCCGGTGTCCTCGCGGTAGCATTGGTTCGCCCTTCCTGTTCTCGGCTTTTTCTGCTTGGTAGAATGCATTGTTGATGCGGTTGGAGTTGGCACTGAGGTTTTCCCCGCACTAGTGCACTATTTTTTAGCGGGGAAGCCTAGTAAAATGTAGTGCCTTCCAAGGGGAGAAGCACCGGAAAATGCGCAAATCTTTTAGCAGGGAGGTGCAGTACTACCTTTTTAAATGCACTAATTTTCTAGCAGGGAGACTGGAAAATGCACTACGAATTCTTTAAAATGCACTTATTATTTAGTGGAGACACCGGAAAATGCTCCATAGATTCTTAAAATGCACTAATTTCATAGCGATACGACACCGAAATGCACTACAAACTTGTAAAAATGCACAATTTTCTAGCGGAGGCATTTCGGTTGTGCATTTTGTGCATTGGCAATTCACCACCAAACTCCCGTTCGACAGCAATGCGCGCACGCTTCTTATCGACGCGAGTCTTGGTCGGAGTGCTTGCCGCGTGCATAGCCATTGCCTCTGCGGTCGAGGTGTCCGACATGGCGCACAAGAAACTCCGTCCGGACGGCACGACGTGGATGAAGTGGCACATGAGCCAGGAGCACGACTTGGACGACTTTGACGCGGACACGTTTTTTAAGATGCACGATTTCAGCACGCCGAACGAGTGGGACGAGCGGGACATTCTCGACCTCTACGGCTTGTTGCGCGAACACGTGGTGGGCGACGGTTCTGGGATGGGCGAGCATCTGCACGAGTACGAGAACATCACGCCCGAGGCCAAGACGCACGTGGTCAACACCGTGTTGAAGCTAATAGACCAGAACAAGGACAGAAAAGTGTCGCGGCAGGAGTTTGCCGACTTTATTGCGAAAAAGGGCGAGTTGCCCGACTTTGGCTACGGCGTGGGGCACCACTTTGATTTCGAAAAGGAGTACGAGCGCCACCACTGGAACAAGTTCCACGCCAAAAACGATCCCGACGTGAAGATCAAGCACCCGGAAGACACGATACACGAGATTTTGCACCACGCACACGAGATCGAGGAGAGCCACGACAAGAACCAGGCCGTGCGCAAAGTGTCTGAGCACTACCAGTCCGAAATCCAGCTTAAAAACGTTCCGTCAAAGTATAGGGCCGCCGGAGCAGGTTGAAGGATGGAAAAGAAAGTGGATAAAGCACTTTACACGATCTAAAAGACAATAACAAACCGTGCGCTGCCTTTAGTAAGGTGGACGAGATGGCACCACGTACCTGTGAGTTATATTTACAGTGAAGAAATAGTAATAAGTATAATGTCTAGAAGGACAGACCCGCGATTGCCTTTAGTATGCCTTGACTCGGACGCGATGCTAGAGACACAGCAAAGCACAGTCACGTAGACCAGCGATGTTGCGCGCGCACTTGCGCGAGTCGTTATCGTGTAGTTTCAAGCAGTCGTGGTAGTCTCTGAGAAGGCCGGCGCACTGGGCTTCGACCTTTTGCACCGACGGAACGTGTTTCTTGATGCAGGCGGCTAGGAGCAGGCGTGGCTGGAGACACTGTGCCGGGTCAGGGTCCGGCAGGGACATGCAGTGGTGGAGCAACATGAACGGGTGGGGACAGTGTTTGCCGATATCGTTCAAGATGATTTCGTCGAGGGTGTTGTCTTTGGTAGGGGTGTCTTTAGCCATTGTGGTGGGGGAGAAGTATCGTAGTGTAGTGTAGTGTAGTGGTGTACGGTGTAGTGTAGTGTAGTGTAGTGTAAGGTATAGGGTGTAAGGTGTAGTGTAGTGGTGTAGTGGTGTAGTGAAAGGTAAGGTTTAGGGTGTAGTGAAAGGTAAGGTTTAGGGTGTAGTGTAGTGTAGTGTAGTGGTGTAGGGTGGAGCGAACTTTTCTTGTCCTCAAGCCAATGACTACGCGCGCCTTGCGGACGGCCGCGGTGGCCTTGTCGTGGGTGCCGGTGGCCTACACCTTCGCCAGCCACGTGTACATGCCGTACCAGATCCGGGGCCTGTCCATGGCGCCGGCGCTCAATCCGGGCACGCGCACCGCCGCGCGCGACGTGGTGCTCGTGCAAAAGTACCGCCTCAAGGAGCCCGACGCGCTTGGGCGGGGGGACGTGATCCTCTTCCGGTCGCCGTTGGACCCCGAGCGCATCTTGACCAAGCGCATCGTGGCGCTACAGGGCGAGTGCGTGCTCCCCAAGAGCCCGCCGTACCCGAAATCACAGGTAACGGTCCCGCGGAACCACTTTTGGGTCGAGGGCGACAACACGATGCACTCTATTGACTCGAACACGTTCGGGCCCATCAGCCAGGGCCTCGTGGTCGGCCGGGCACTGCTAGTGGTGTGGCCCCCGAGCCGCTACGGCGCCGACTTTGCAGAGGGCGGCAGAGACGCGCGTCGCACGGCCGGGAGTAGTGACATGTAATAGTGATGATTAAAGTGACGACACAGTAATGACACAGAAACGATTCAGCGATAGTCGCTACTTTACATACTAAACAAGACACCAGTGCCGTTAGAAAAGAAACCGTCCTAAAAGTGTACAAGGGGAATGAAGGCAAGCATGTACAGGAACAAGGAGAGCCGTACACAGAAACAGTAGAGGAAACCCAGTACACATTAACAGTAGAAGGAAACCCAATACACAGAAAAGTAGAGGCAGAAACAGGGGAAAAAAACCCTCCACAGCGAAACCCCTCAATACTCCTCCACGTTATCGTCCGTGTCGGTAACCTTGCAGCCCGAGACATTGACCACGACAAGGGCATTGTCGGCACACTCAATGTAGTTCTTCACCTGGTTGGGATCAATCTTTGCATTGTTGGCGTGCAACGACTTGTAAAACTCAAAGCGCTTGGGGTCGTGGTCCTTGTCGATCACGTCGCAGTGGCCCGAGATCATGACCGAGACCCTGCTCAACTCGGTCTTGTTGAGGTTGGCGAGAAGCTCGTATAGCGAGTTGCGGCGCGGGGGCGCGGCGGCGGCGGCGGGGTCCACGTCGACGGGCTTGGTCGAGACCCAGTCGTGGACGAGAATGGACACGTTGGGGTTCGCGGAAATGTTTGCAAACTTTATCGTGTTGCGCGGGGTGGTGAAGATTATATAGTCGGTGCCGTCGCCATTGTAGTAGGTGTAGTTCATCAACGAGACGTGCGGGATGTTGGCCGAGCATGTCGCCAAGTGGAGGAAGCGCGTGGTCTTGAGGAGCTTGACGACGGGGTCGGGCAACTTCTTGTCGGACATTGTGTGTGCAGCGGCTCTCCAGCACCCGCAGGGCCTCCCTTTTATACGGAGGGAATGTAGAACAGGATGGGGCGGTCACGTGAATCTCTCCACCTTCTTAAAGCGTCCGGCTGGGAGTAAGCCTGGTCAGGTGTTTAAATGTGTGATGTAAAGCGATTGATGTGTGCTGTAAAGCGATGGGATGTGTGCTGTAAAGCGATTGCATGTGTGCTGTAAAGCGATGGGATGTGTGCTCTTAAGCGTCTAAATGTGTGATCTTAAGCGTCTAAATGCATGATATTACAGCCTAATGAAGAATTGAAATGTATCATCTTAAGCCTTTATATGTATGGTATTAAGTCTTTATATGTATGGTCTAGCCTTTATATGTATCATCTTAAGCCTTTGTATGTATCATCTCGAGTCTTTATATGTATGATCTTGGGATTTAATGATTGATCTTGGGATTTCATGTATGATCTTGGGATTTTATGTATAAGTTCAAGCATTTGATGTACGGTTTCAAAGCCTCGTCAAGCGCTTGAACGTATGCTGCGCATGCATCATGACGCCGAGCTCCTCCAACGTCACGTCGAGCTGGACCATGCGGCTGTCCTCAATCGTGGGCGTTTTCGTGTGGCCGGTGCCGCCGCCAGTGCCGCCGCCGTCCCCCGTCACGTCCACCAAGATCCCCGCCCGGTACACCAGCTCCCAGCAGTTGCGGAGCACCCCCGCCGGCCAGATCCTGTGCGTCACCTTGATGTTGGCAATCACCTGGTTGTCGAGCGCCGACGTCAGCGTCATGCGCGACGCGGTCGCCTCCACGTTGAACGCCTGGATCATGGCCACGTACTCGGCGTACGCCAAGTTGAAGTTAACGAGCTGCAACTCTGACTTGTCGAGCCACCGCGCGGCCGCGAGCGTGAGGAGGAGCTCCAACGCCGAGAGCGACTCAACCGTCCCTTGTATGTCGTTTGTTGCAAGCAAATGCGCGTGCTGCGCAACGTGCGAGTCGTGGGGGAATGGCTGGTCACGGGTAATGCTACTGACGGCAAACGTGCAGTGGTTGTTGAAATCGCGAAAGTTGGCCGAAGAAAAGAAGACCTTGTAGAGGAGCCGCTTGAGCGCCGACGGTTTCCCGTGAGTGTCCACGCTATCGTACCACGAGTCAATGTGCTCGTTCCACCGCTGCGCGTATTGCGGCTGGGGCAAGCGTGCTGCGAAGTCGCCGCTCAACACGAGCCCGAGCCGCGCCTCTGCCCAAAAGTCTGCGACCGTGGTGGGCCTGCACACGGATATGATGCGGTTCGAGAAGCGGCTGCGCACGCGCTTCTCAAGGAGCTCGCGGCATGTGACTTTGGTCGACACGCCAAGCACGCACACCGCGGTGCGCAGGTTCTGCGCCAAGTCAAACAAGTTGTAGAGGAGCGTCTGCTTGTTGAAGGCGGTGAACTTTTCAAACTCGTCAATGACAAACACAAACAGAGGGTGGGAATCGGTGGACTGGGGATCGGCGGCGTGGACAGAGTCGAGGGTCGCAAGGATATTCGCAAAGGTATCGTTGATATTTCTCTGCTCGAACGTGGCACGCTCTTCGTCGTCATCGTCGTCATCGTCAACGTCAACGTCGTCATTATCATTATCGTACGTTTCACCATTCCGGGTATCGACCAAGATGTCCCGATCAATCTGCTTTGCGATCGCACGGAGCGCTACCGAGTCGTCCGTGTGGACAAGGGCGTTTAGGCGAATGGTAAGGAACTGGCCGGGGTACGCCGACTCGGCCGCGGCTAGTGCGCGGTGCACCATGGCGGACTTGCCCGACGCTCTCGGTCCGATGATGAGTGCCGAGTGGCCTTCCTTGTCGCGGACCGTGTGTTCGATGATGCGGTAGATCTCCAGGTACTTTTCCTGGAGCAACACCGAGTCGTGCAAGTTTGCGAACGAGCCGTGCAACTGCGACAAGACCCGGTTCCTGACCATGTGTAGGGTGTCGTTGTCTGGTGGGGGTTGTGGTGGGGTTTGTGGTGGGGTGTCGTTGTGTAGGGTTTGTGGTGGGGTGTTATTGTGGAGGGGATGTGGTGGGGTGTCGTTGTCTGGTAGGGTGTTATTGTGGATGGCATGTGGTAGGGTGTTATTGTGTAGAGATTGATTGTGTGGTGGGGATACACTATGTAGTGACTTGCTGGTGGGGGCAATCAAGCAGGGTTGTTCTGTAAGGTTGGATTTTACCAGGGTGTGGGATTGGTCTGTAGACTGGGACCCAGTCTCGCTGACTTTGGCGAGAGTCGACAATGGCGTGCCTTTGCGGCGGAGCGTGAGATTGCGGATACGCCCGTACCTGTCGGTGGCTTTGCGGGGGGGGGGGGGTGGGGGTGGGGGGGGGGGGGGGGGTGGGGGGGGGGGGGGGGGGG
>JAKTSS010000301.1:0-15623 GCA_030580355.1 Debaryomycetaceae sp. yHKB357 | reverse complement strand
AAAATGCCACAGATGTCAGTCGGTATTCAAGTGGTACAACAAAGTGGTGCATGATGGTTTCTCTAGAACGGGTGCGCAAAATCAATATTCGTCCAGTTTGCGATGCCTTACCGTAGTTATGAAGTTGTATCTAATTCAAGGTTATACCGGTAACCCAACGCAGGCACATGTGGCACATGCTTGAAGACGAAATCTGTAGGTGTATGTATGCTTAAAAAGCGTGACCACTCGCATCTGGCACTTGGCGCGAGCGATCATCATATTCGGAAAAGCTATCAAAACTGATTGCTGAGCTGTGAATGGCAGTATTCATAATGATTGGATGCGGCAAGTTGGGAACAAGCCGAGTCCAAATTATAAACTACTACGTTGAGTGACGAAATAGTAAGAAGACATCAGGTGTTGGGGACGTTACATCACACGTCGATGAAATGATGTCATGGCCAAGCGCTCTCATGTCGCACATACGTAGTGGAATGGTCATATAGACACCAGGACCCTAACAGTTTGAGCATTGTACCTGAAAGTCAATCTTGCAACGAGTTCCAGTAATGCAAATAAATCTTGCTCCAAATTTAACATACTAGTTTGCAGCAACTTTAAGCTAGAATCACCCTGAATAATTTGCCGGAGATTGTTCATCCAATACTGGAGGCTTCTTAGCCAAGCAAGACGACTACATCCGGAAAATGGGCTCAAGTATGAAAGCTCCTCATTCACTGCGGTGAGAAGCCGGCACGCGTCTGCGAGGGTTCAAAGTTTGACCAGTGTGCATTATACTCTACTTAAAACTCAGAGATATATGCATTATTAAATACCGGTGATACTGTGAGGGACTCGGTACCACAGGACCGTTCCTAGCCTCGGTAGGATCCCTGCCTGTTTCTTTTGGCCGACGCCACCTCATCGCTTCGTATTTGATGAAGTACGACGTCTCAAGTCTCGTACCTAATTAGTCTCTTACAGACATCCCAGGAGAACTTATATAGCGCTCGCCTCGCATGGTAGCGAACGAGCTGAGTCTTTAGTCTTGAATACTGCCATTTCAGCTCACCAACGAGCCTTGCTCACTCAACCGAACCTAACAGATACCTCATGGGTATATATGAATAAAGGGCTGCCGCAATCGTGGTTGAAAAATCAGATCATTGAGAAAGTTCAAGTATCATTCTGAAATGCAGGACTGGTATAATTATGACGAAGCGCGGAATCAGTGAAATGGTAAGTATAATTACAGGTAATTTATAGAATTCAGTTTGGATATCTCGATAGTATGTAGATACATCAGCAGAATTAAAAACATTACTCACATCGTGCCATGTCTGAACCACGTTGAGGTACATGTACTTCAACGTCCCACTTTACAATGTTCTGAAGATCAATAGACAGCTCGCAAGTAGTTCATGGTCTTTTTACCAGTACTTCGATTCGAATAGCATGGCTTTTGTTAAAAACCGCGAAGTGCAACGCATATTTCTTGTCTTCATCATTTTTTCGGCAACTTGTAAGAAAAATCCGATATGGTGTAATGGCTAGCACAGTTCGCTCTCACCGAGCAGATCGGGGTTCGATTCCCCGTATCGGAGTTTCTGTTGGCTCTGTGGCCGAGTGGTTAAGGCGGTAGACTCAAGTTCTACTATCGTAAAGATGCACGCGTTCGAACCGCGTCGGAGTCAATTTTTTTTCTTATACTTTTTGCGATTTACACAAAAGAATGAATCTTAAATCGCATCTTCCCTATTCTAGTAACGGCTCATGCCAGTATCACTGTAATAACTCGGTTCTAATCGGGACATCTAAGTTTTTCCGCACCTGACTTGAAAATACTGCGACGATAATGGACGCACACGACAAACATCAAGACGGACGTTTTGTTGTAGGTGGTGAATATCGGCTTACTTATGTACCTATCTTTCGAAGGAATGTGTATACAAGTAAACGCGCCTCATTCGATACTCATTTTATTCAAAGTTGTGCAAAAATTCTTGCCACTTATTGAATCCAACTCTTTAAATTAAAAATTTGATCGTGTGTTTGCTATGACCAATGAAAATCACATAAATCTTATCGCTCAAATTGGATTTAGCCAGCCTTTGCAAAGCTAAAACTCCAGCTACAAAGATGTTTTACAACAGGCCTTGATTTTACTCCGTATATCTTTCAAGCAAACTTCTTCTTCTTTACTTGTGAGTCGGGTCAATGGCTGCAAAGACAAACATCCGTGCCGCAAGCATACTCAAGGCTGTTTGATGTAGGTAATGGCCGATTATTGGTTCCGAACAATTTGCATGAACGAGAGAGCTTTTGCATAGCCAATCTAGGGTTTATCTCCCAAAACTAGCAGCACGGTTACCAAGGGAGCGGGAGCAGGCCCGATTCACACCCGGATAATGCTAATAGCCCGTGCACCAGGTACACCGCTACGACCTGTAGGACAAAAAGTATCCATTATGGCACTAATTGAGCGGCTATAAAATTTGAGTAAAGTTTCTTCTGGAACTTGAGGCACCTACTGTGTATTAAATGAAAAAGTACGCGCGGCACTCGGCCGGTGCGTGGTCCAATCAGTGACGTATGCTTACTCATGTCAGTAGTATATTACGTAACACAGCGCTTTCCGGCATAACTTTTTCTCAGCTTTTGGAAAGTTAGGCACGTGATCAAGCTTCATCAAAAGAACAGCGATTGTTCTGCAGTGCGCGATGGAAACAAACCGCGTACACAAACTCACACTCAATGCTCCGGGCGACGTGCTTGCAACTCTAGCCGGTCAAAGATATTTTCGAAGTAATGACAAATGGCACGCGTCATGTACCGCACGGCTCCACACCGAACAAAGTGGTGGGTTCGGTGGCGCCCGATCTTTCTAAACCCCGCGAGGAGAGAGACTACCGCGAGATATATCCTGACTTCGACATCAGTCTTCGCATGCATGTATATCAAAAGGACTCATCAAACAGCTTATGCCCACAGATGCCGCCCGCAGTAGCCTTTGCTAACGGATATTTTGACCAGGAACCTTTGCTGGGTTCAGTGGCCCAGGTCCAAGATTCACCGCCTAGCGCAATGACGCAGGACCAGGATTCACCGCCTAGTGCAATGACGCAGGACCAGGATTCACCGCCTAGTGCAATGACGCAGGACCAAGATCCACCGCCTAGTGCAATGACGCAGGACCAAGATCCACCGCCTAGCGCAATGACGCAGGACCAGGATTCACCGCCCGATACTACTGATACAGGCACAAACTTCCCCAAAGTCCTCGCAGAGTATGGTTTTCAGAAACAAAGAGAGACACACTGTATCAACAGAGATATGATCGATTGCTATGCTCGCCCCTTTGAATCTGCCCTGGCGAGTCGTGAATCAAGTGAAGATCACCTTCACGATGCGTTTCAAGAGCTTTTGAAGCGCAAAAAAATACAAGCGGAATACGATATGGATGAGCAAGACAATGCGTTTATTCAAAATCGTAACGAAAACACGGAGAACAGCATAAAGATCTCGCCCGAAGTCTTTGAGATTTTGATCTCTACTTTGGAAAACGACTGGCTGGAAATTGAGCACCGCATGCATTCGCTTGTCTGCAATGATGGATCTGGTGTCGATCGAAATTTGGACTCGCAAAAGTTCCATACCTTTGATCTCAAATCGAGCGAGCGGCTTTATGGGAATGACGACGGAATAGTCCCTGGGCTATTCTACGAGCAGAAATGTGCAGTGTGTAACGACAGTGACTGCGAAAATTCGAACGCCATAGTATTCTGCGACGGATGCGATATTGCCGTGCATCAGGACTGTTACGGGGTAGCATTCATACCCGAAGGCGAATGGCTATGCCGCAAATGCATGATAAACAAAACACAGCCCACGTGTTGTGTGTTCTGTCCCAGCAAGACTGGCGCGTTCAAACAGCTAGACAATGGGCTTTGGAGCCACGTCATCTGCGCCTTGTGGATCAATGAAGTTTATTTCGCCAATCCGATATATATGGAGCCAATCGAAGGAATGCAACTCATCCCAAAGAGTCGCTGGAGGTTGGTGTGTTATATCTGCAAACAGCGCATCGGCGCATGCATTCAGTGCTCTAATCGCAGCTGCTTCAACGCGTACCACGTGACGTGTGCCAAAAGGGCTGGCTTCTACTTGGAAACTACTCACGGCGTGCAAGGCGCCATTGCAAACAAGTCCACCCTAGTCACATTTTGTCACAAGCACTCTCCCGCAAGCTTTGCCTCAGACGAACAGCTTGCTACAGGCATTCAAAAAACGCGCAGGTTTTTCCGCGACCGCAAGATTCTCGACGAACAAAATGCCCAGATTTGTGGAGAATTAGAGACCGCAAACAAATTGAGCGTTTTCAAGTGGAAAACAGAGTCAAATGCACCTATCGCTCCAAAAATCATGAGCGATCACCTTGTGAAGATCATGTTGGAGCTCAAGGTCGAAAGTGTGTTATTTCAAAAACAGGAGAAAACGCGTGCCCTCAGGAACTTGAGTTTGCCAAAGCGTCTTTCGCAACAAAGAATTCTTGACGAGTTGCGACACTTGAGTGACGAAGTTTGTCGCTATTGGTGTCTCAAACGTGAATCAAAACGCGGGGCGCCCCTCGCTCGCAAAAATAATAACCTCGTGGCATCAAGTTCCATCCTCTACAATACAAATACCAGTGCAGTAGTGACTGAGTCCGGTGCAATGAACCACCAAGAGCTCTTGTCGGAGAATTTGAAGAAAATCGAGTTTGCGCAGCTCCTCCTACAGGATTTGGATAAGGTGGTGTCAATGAGCGAACTAGTCTTGCAACGTCAAATATTGCTGCAAGATATTTGGAACTCTGAACAGGCACTCATTGAGGGTTGCTACTTCCCCGTCAGCGCATTCATAAATCAAGTATTGATGCCTACACTAAAAGTGGCAGACCCACAAAATTTACTCGACAAACACTCAACACATGGTGCTGAACAGGTGCCCACCCTTCGTGAAATGCGCAAAAGAATCGCGCAGCACCGATATTCGAGTGTAGGTGATTTCAATGTTGACGTGCAAAAATTCTGCGGGCATGTAATTACATGCCACAAAAAAAGCAGTGCTCTTTACAAAGCGGCAGCAAAGTGGCTTGCAGAGATGAGAAAGTGCCAGGCGCAGTTCAGTAATCTTGATGACCAAAAGATCGTTAACGATTTGGAGACAACTTGTGCATACATGCCGCAAATCGGTGTTGCGGGCAGCTGCGTCAGCTTCCGGGAACACAATCCCAAAAAAGTCATGGAGGAGCTTGAGTTGAGCGACATTGATGATGAGAGGAACCAAGAATTCGACGAAACTGGTAATCTGGCTTTGCTCAACAAGCTCAGGCACAACGGCTGATTGATGTCTTTGCGGAAAGGTCGACGCCCCGGGGAAGAACGCTCATCAAAATGTTTTTTGGGTGGCACAATACCATGGACAACCGAGGCTCTGGATACGATAACTTTATGGCACGACTACTTCGAAATTTAAGCTGCGTTGGTGTCGGCGCGCGCTCATAATGTGCGCCACACTATATCATCTGACTAAACACCTACTTCAAGCATAACCAGCACAAAACGAAGTTATGAGATATAATCATGTGGACATTGATTGCCGGGCCGGCTATAGCGGAATAATCGAGCATGGTCGTCGTCAAAGACTGCATGGTGTTTGTGGAAATATTTGCAAAAGCGTCATAATGCTGTGTTTCATAATCTACAAAAAGTCTCGAGCAAATTTCCCAACTTTTGCTTTTGTGGCTTCCCCTTAGCACGCCACAGCGTCGCTAATGAGTCGTTTAAGTCATTTGTAAGCTCAGTCTGGCAGAAAGAATGCAACCCTGACAAAACTTGGTGCACAATCGTAAATGAGGGCAGGCCTCAACCGAAAAAAAGGCGACGTCGGGTCGCGAGTTCCGGGTTAGGCGAGTGCGCTAACGGGCACGATGCTGACCTCTAACACCTGGACGCGGCCCTGACTCACCGACGAACTGGCGTCATACACACTAAGCGCCCCCACAGGTCATTCTTCTGTCATATATCGCACTTGCCACTTGGTCTCTCTGGCATTTCCACTGTATGTTGAAGCAAGACAGTGCAACCCATCGACAAACTCACATAAATTTTCCCAAAATACGAGAGGTCACGGATACGAGCTCAGAGTGTGAGTCACCCAAGTGGTCTGAAGAGATTTTTACACATTAATCTTTCGAAGAGCTGGTGGTCGTTCAGCAATGATCCCCTCTGAGTTTGATGCGCGAGGTGCGGTGAGGTCCGAGACCAGGCCAAAACAAAAAGGACGGATACTTCTGTTGTATAGCCGAGCGCTGCGGACGGCGTCTATGCAAGCGTGATCCACCCAAAATTTAAGGTTTTGTATGTGTCAAAAAGCTTGATTTACTTTCTTTTTTTTGGAATCATGCTCTGTGGGGTAACTTGCTCGGCATAATCAGTGCGATTTGATTCGGGGCGCATGGGCTCAATTGCCTGGCGAAATAGATATTTAATGGTCATTGATTGCCTTGAGACATTGACACCGCAAAACCTTTAAATCACGGCGTACGGGTGTATTTGCCCGTGTACAAACAAATCAAGGAACATTTCAGTACTCCGTGAAGTCCGCCTGCCCGCCTTGAGCCGCCAATCGGTTGCAAAAAAACTGTTCTATCTAGACTACTGTCGCGATAAGATGTCGGCACACAGAGAACAGCCCCCAGAGTATGAAAGCTTACCCGTGATTGTTGATGTAGCCGTGGGTGATGATGGCAAACAGTTTTATCAAGTTCACCAGAATCTGCTGCGTATGCGCAAGCAAATGCCACGAAGCGCACCTCTCTCGCGTACACTCCACTTGCGCGCTCCTGGAACTATTGACGCCGGTTACGACAGCTGTGCTGAATTGCTGGGTACGCAGCTGCTGCACGATCCCCTTGCGTGGGATGCCCTGGGATATGCTTCGGCACCGGGAGAATTGGGCCATGAACTGCTCTCTCGTTCGAGCTCTGTAGATCTGAGCCGTTCCTTGAGTAACGACAAGCCGGATACGGATACAAACATCTGGCTGGAAGCTGTCGAGCAAGCGTTTGAAGAAGTCTTGAGACTTATACCCAAAAACGGTCTAAACAAGATAAAGATTGGAGGACGCTCTTGCGGGCGCAATGAGTTGATCTCAGATTATATCCTCTACAAGACAGGCCAGTACCGCAACCGAAAGCAAGTACTGAGTCACATCCAAGTTATCAAGAATCTTGGGCAGAAGAAGCATCTCGTCAAACTCATCAACCACGGGCCAACGTATCTGAACGCTCAAGAACAACAAGATGTCATTGACAGGTTCAACATGGTGTTTTCTGACATCAACAGAGAGCGGTCTATGGGAGCCGGCCGAGGCTCTCTTAAGCGGAAGCGGGCACCATCGTCCTCGGAAAGTCCACCCCGAAATACCCCGCGAGTCCTGCATCGTCCCGCATTTTCTTTGGCCGTCACATTCAGGGACTTTAGTATTACAGTTAACGATCCCTACGCCCGCGCTCACGTATATGTGACACGACTGCTCCCTAACCAGCAAGTTGTACTGTTACGCTTGAGGCACGAGAACTCTCTCGCTCAGCGATTTCCCAGTTTGGGAGATTTTGAAAAGTCGCCAGGCTTGCCTATTATCCACAATACGGTAAAGATGTGGCTTCCGAATTTGTTCACTGCGGACAGTGTAATCTCTAACTTTACATTGGACTATGACACATGGCGATCCAATCCGCGCCCTGAGGAGATTCAGCCGGAGGAAATTTGTTCTTTTCTCTGTATTTATTCTAATGGTCGCCCTGTTTTCAACTTCTATGAAGCTGACATGCAGATTGGTGTACCACACCCCTTCATGACCAACTTTTGGCGCTTGTTTTTGAGCCAACACTTGGGAGCGCACTATGAAGTGTCGAGCAAAGCGTTGCAAGACATGTCTATCCAGGAGGTTATTTACGCAGGCAAGCCTCCGTACTCCGGCGACGTAGAACCGAGCATCCTCATATCTCAGCAATTGGTGAAGGCGGTGATTTTGTGGGAATTTGAGGGCGTGGAGTTTTCCGAGGATGCCATCACCACCACTTCGCAGCTTACACTCTCCGCTGCTGCCGAAAATCCGCAGATATTTGGAGTTCGCGATCATTCGGCACTCTCCCTGAGAGCTCCAAGTATCTCATTACCCCTTAGCTACGGTTCATCGCGGGGTGATGACTACTTCCCTGGTGCCATCAACCCAGAATTGAGCTATGGTGGGCTCCGGTCTGAGGCAGGGTTGAACAACTTTTTGAGTGTTCCTAATCCTTTTCTGAACGTCCTTGGAGTTAAGCCTCGGGCAGCAGAGAATTTCAAGCACAGCCGTCTGCGGCTGCTGTCCACCGCTAATCGGTCTGAATTCATTCAAAAGACGCCATTCGATGAGGAATCACTAGTTTTGGAAAACCTTGCATTTGGGGCAGAACGCGACAAGGCGCATGCTCATTATGACCCCAAGCTAGAGGAGAGATCGCCTCAAGCGTTGACATACTTTCGATATCCCCCCGGCTTGTCTGGTGATTACCCCGAGCAACTGTTCTACCCTGTTGGCACCGTTCCCGAGCTACCATCAGAGTCTGGCCCGCTTGGATACGCTCAATTACCTGGACAGAGTCTCTTTGGATCGTATAGCGGAGTGGTCGGGGAAAGTCCTGAGGTAGCTGGTGACCAAGCAGAGTATCCACCTGCTGGCACAGGAACTGGGTACTTTGAAGGAATCGAGTGACACGCATTTGCATGCATAGCTCTCCTGAAAGTCTACTGCGTTTTTTTAGATATATGTATACATGTATTTCCAAACATCCAACTTTGATGAACATGTATTTCCAAAAATCTAACTTTTATGAGCATGTATTTCCCAAACATCCACCTTTGATGAACAAGGTTTCGACCAACTGCTCTGTTTAAGCTTGGAGCGTTGCGGAGTATGTAGGCAAATCTCGAGAGTGGCATTAAATCCTGCATACCGTCGAAAATATACCAAAAGGCTCATCTCAGACCTCTTCAGCATCAAAGCGATGGAGAGCAAGACAATTGGTATCCTTGGAGGAGGCCAGCTAGGCCGTATGATAGTAGAGGCAGCTAGCCGTCTCAACATCACGACTTGCGTCTTGGATGCGCCAAATAGCCCAGCAAAACAGATAAACGCCAATGGCACTCACGTTGACGGCTCCTTCACGGATTACGGGGCCATCGAAAAGTTGGCTGCCCACTGCAATGTGTTGACAGTTGAGATCGAGCATGTGGACGTTGATTCTTTGATCAAGATCATGCACAAGTTCCCCGAGTTGGAAATCTATCCTCTACCCGAGACGATTCGCTTGATTCAAGATAAGTATACACAAAAGGAGCATTTGCGCGAGCACGACATTGCTGTGGTCCAGTCAATCGATGTGGTAAACACTCCTGAATCATTGCGCCAAGTTGGCGAACTGTTTGGGTACCCTTTTATGCTTAAATCGCGTACCTTGGCATATGACGGTAGAGGCAACTTTGTTGTCAAGAGCTCAGAGATGTTGGACGAGGCATTAGAATTTCTCAAAGATCGTCCATTGTATGCTGAAAAGTGGTGTCCTTTTGTCAAGGAGATGGCGGTTATGGTCGTGCGATCCGTTAGCGGGGAAGTGTACGCCTACCCCGCCGTCGAGACCGTACATCAGGAAAACATCTGCCATTTAGTGTATGCGCCTGCTCGCGTAAGCAGCTCTGTACGCGAAAGGGCTTCTTTGCTTGCTAAGCAAGCCATCCAGACCTTCCCCGGATGCGGTATATTTGGGGTGGAGATGTTTTTGTTGCACAATGGTGAAATTTTGATCAACGAGGTGGCGCCGAGGCCGCATAATCTGGGGCACTATACGATTGATGCCTGTGTTACCTCTCAGTTCGAAGCACACGTGAGGGCTGTCGTCGGGTTACCGCTTCCCAAGAACTTTACTTGCTTGTCCACCACCACTACTCACGCCATCATGTTGAACGTTTTGGGAGACAAGACTGTTCCCGGTAGGGAGCTTCAAGTATGTAGGCGTGCTCTTGAGACCCCTCACGCGTCTGTCTACTTATACGGCAAGTCGACTCGCCCGGCTCGGAAGATGGGCCACATAAACATTGTCTCTTCGAGTGCCCTGGACTGCGACGAGAGGTTACGATACATCTTGGGAGAGTCGGATCAGGTGCCCGGAGAGCTTGAGACGGCACCATGCCCCTTGGTGGGGATTATCATGGGCTCAGACTCTGATTTGCCGGTGATGGCGGTAGGAGCGCGCATACTTGAGGCATTCAGAGTACCTTTCGAACTCACAATTGTGAGTGCACACCGTACGCCGCAGCGGATGGCAGAGTATGCAGCACAGGCGGCAGAGCGCGGTATAAAGTGCATAATTGCCGGAGCGGGCGGCGCCGCCCATTTGCCGGGAATGGTCGCAGCAATGACCCCCTTGCCTGTGATTGGAGTGCCTGTCAAGGGATCCACGCTTGATGGCGTGGACTCGTTGCACTCGATTGTGCAAATGCCGCGTGGCATCCCGGTCGCTACTGTTGCCATAAATAATAGTACCAACGCCGCCCTCTTGGCGGTGCGTATCCTCGGGGCGCACGATCCCAAATACGTCACTGCGATGTCGCAGTACATGTCTGGAATGGAGGCGGAGGTGTTGACAAAGGCCGAGAAATTGGAGGAGATGGGCTACGAAGCATATTTAAAAAAGTAGGGTAAATGTATATGGCACTAGGCAAATTCTAGCAAAGACCAACACGAAACGGCGACCACATAGCCAGAACAGAGGCGGAACAGGATAGCACGAAGATTCTCAATTACTGCGAAGCTACAGATCTGCTATGAGTGTCACATAAAGATAGACTAACTCTGGGAATCATTTCAAGAAAAGTTCAGAGATGCAAAAAAAGAATACGTGCCGATATGTAGTATTGCAATGAAAAGTACACAAGCAGCCCTCCCACCACACTGGGCATCGTGCTACTTTTATTGGGGCTAACATCGTGCTTAGATACTATGAATTGAAAGTGGCGAGGAAACAAGGCAAGAAGGACAGGGCAGGATCAGGAAAACGAGCCCTCAATAATTCACGCTGGATTCCATCAGGCTCTTCCCGACTGCTGAGGTTCCTGTATAGATAAGGCTGAAAATGTACATGGTGATGGGCATTGATGATCTTCGTAACATCCTGCCACATGAGCTCGTTTCTGATATTTGCTCATCTCTTTCCTGAACCACACTGAAAAGGTAATTAGAACTTCACGGTCTTTTGCTTCTTGACCTTCTTTATAGACCTCTGCTTGTAGATCTGAGACCTCGAGTCTCTCCAGCCCGAGGTGGAGACCTTCTTATCTGACTTTGGGGTATCGACTTGCATGGCGTCCTCGCTGGCAGCATTGGCCTTTGCCAAATTGGCGCGGTCTTTCTGGGCGAGACGAGCGTCGCGGCCGCTGACAATGGCTGCGAATTCGCCTTTGCGTTTGATAGACTTCGCTCTTAATTTCGGTTTTGATCTAAGTGATTTAGCCATTGTGGTGTCTCTGGGTCGGCTGCAGTCCGGGCGATGCCGCGATAATGAGATGAGGCTCCCAACACGTGCACTAAAATAGGGCTGCAACCCCAGAACCGAACCCAAAGATTACATAATCCTGAAGAGGGATCATTATCTGCAGTCCCACTACAGGATTCGGGCTGGTGAAAAAATCTGCGGTCCAACGAAGTAACTGAAGAGCACCAATGGCGAACCTCAGAACCCAGAAGAGACTCGCGGCCAGCGTTGTTGGCGTGGGCAAGAGAAAGATCTGGTTGGACCCCAATGAGACCACCGAGATCGCCACCGCAAACTCCAGAGCCGCCATCAGAAAGTTGTACCGCAACGGCCAGATTGTGAAGAAGCCCGCCAACGTGCACTCCCGCTCAAGGGCCAGAGCCCTCCAGGCTTCCAAGGCTCTTGGCAGACACATGGGTTTCGGTAAGAGAAAGGGTACCAAGGACGCCCGTATGCCCTCCCAGGTCTTGTGGATGAGACGCTTGCGTGTCTTGAGAAGATTGTTGGCCAAGTACAGAGATGCCGGCAAGATTGACAAGCACTTGTACCACTCCTTGTACAAGTCTGCCAAGGGTAACTCATTCAAGCACAAGAGATCTCTTGTCGAGCACATTATCGCCGCAAAGGCCGAGGCCTTGCGCGAGAAGGCCCTCAAGGACGAGTCCGAGGCCAGAAGAGTCCGCAACAAGGCCGCTCGTGAAAGAAGAGCCCAGAGAGTCGCGGAAAAGAAGGAGGCGTTCCTTGCTGATAACTAGGTTTACTTTTCCTCAATCAAAATTAGTATTTGACTTTTGTGTAGATGCATTGTACCACATGTGTGCTAAGGCTTTGAATCTAGGTGGCGATGTCCCTTTAACAGAGTTTTTCAGGTTTATGGAACGACAGTTTGTTGCGGCAGCACTGGTCGAATTCCCAGGCCCCGACACCACTCAGGAGATCTCACTGTGTAGAGTTGAGATGCAAGATTCGAAACATTAGGTGTATTAACTACATTTACAGAAAGCCCGCTAATAGTAGGCATATACAGAAGGAAAAAGCAACACAAGGTAGAGGAATGAGGCAGGATCAGGCTCAAGATGTACAAGGGTCCATTTTTCACAAAAGAAGCTCGCAGGACCCCGTTTGTATAAAGAGGCCCGTAATGGTGCATGGATTTCGAATTCTTTGGGAACCGAACAGGAGCCCAGACTATTGGACACAAAGAGCTGCACGCCCTGCGGAGTGAAGAAGAGACACATTAAGCGAGATTGGAACGGACGGCGCGTTACAGAGAAAGCACACAGCGCAAGAGCAGGCACTGGAGGAGCAAATCGTATCAGGTGGTACAACAAGTCAGCGACCAAATGGGGTAATAAGTTTGTGGGATAATCATAGGGCAAAGACTTGAGAAGCTGATGATTCGTGGACAGTCGGCTTTGGAGCGAGGCAAACGCCCAAGTAAGTTCGGAACAAAAAAGTGAGCCTTGTGCAGACCAGGCAACACGGACTGACAGATTATCCATGGCATGGCACTGCAAATCATGCGTAGCCGCAATCACAACGCCGTACGGAGCAGAACAGACGGCACAGAGCCAGCGAATCGCACAACATATACGCATCCACCACCCACTTGAAAAGGATCTCGTAAACACCGAGCAAAACCGGCCTCACGGGGCACAGCGGGTAAATACGGCCTGTTAAACCCGTTCCTGACGATAGGCGCCTACAAGTGGTGCCCGGGAACAAGGGCAAACAACAAGGTGAAGGCCGCGGCAAGCAAAATGACCAAGAGCAAGACGTAGAGGCTGCGCTTGAGCAAGACGCGGAACACAAAGGGCTCTCGGACCTTGACGAGCCCCATTTTGCCGTGGTTCTTGCTAAAGCACTCGGAGAAGCCGAGCCACACCAACACGGGGTCAATGAGGTATATCGACAGGACCAAGAGGTAAAAGCCTACAAAGAAGGGCAACAAGATGACGGCCCGCGTCAGCTTCTTAAAGTCAAGGAACAAGAGCAGGAAGCTGACCCAGAAGCCGACCAAGCAGCAAAAGAAGCCCGCGACGATGCGGATCAAGTTGGAGTGGTTAACGTTGCGGATGGCGGTGAAGTTGAGGAACTTTGGCAAGTGGTACAACTCGATGCGGTTGAAGATATAGTCGCGGCTCGCGCGGAACACGTCCGGGTCGTCGCGGCCGTCGACCTCGATGGCGTGGATGACGTACTGGTGCATCTGCGCGGGCAAGTTCAAAAACTTTTCCGAGTCCTCGATAAAGTACTTTAGCAAGAGGTTAGTGGAGGAGTCGCGCAAGTGCTGGCGGGTGACAAAGGAGGCGTTTTCGGCGTAGGAAGAGTCTTTGATGAGCATTTCGATCAAGTCGGGTCCGATGCGGGAGCTGCGCTGGGCCAAGTCCAAGCGCTTTTCCACGTCGGCGCGGTTTGGGGACGGAGACGGCAGGCGCAGGTCGTCGACGAGCAACTGGGCGGCGGAGGAGTTTGGGTCGTGGCGGTCGGCAAAGGGGCCCGAGGTGTAGACGTCTGTGGGGGTGGGAGGGGACATGGGGGTGACCGTGCGGGAGGCGGCCGAGTCGCGAGGGCTGTCCAGATCGGTATTGTACTTGCCCAAGTGGTCCTTGATCTTGCCGTCGGCATGGTCCAACTCGATATCGCCACGCAAGAAGCGGGACAAGCGGTGGGAGTCGCCGTCCTCCAAGATGTGGCCGTCGGCGATGAGGCCGAGCAAGATGGAGGAGGAGAGGGACTTGTGGGCGGAGGCCGGGAAGGAGTCGCGGTTGAGGTCGCCAGGGGAGGCCGGGAAGGAGTCGCGGTTGAGGGCGTCAGGGGAGGAGTCGCGGTTGAGGTCGTCAGGGGAGGCGGCGGCCGCCGGAAGCGGGTCTTGCAGGCGGCGGTGGGCGGAGCGGTTGGCGACGGAGTCGCGCAAGCACTGGATGTAGTGCTTACACAAGTTGAGATGGGCCACGAGATCGAACCAAAAGTCGAGGTAGTCGCCGGCGGCGTCGACGTCGCGCATGAAGGCGTAGAAGGAGGAGAGGTCGACGGGCAGGAGGGTGCGGTTGGCGAGGATCTCGGCCAAGGTGGGGAGCCTGTTGAGGGAGACGGAGTTGTTGGGCCGGTTGAGGTTGTTCATGTTGTTGAGGTAGTGGGAGGCGGGGTTGTTGATGTGGTTGTTGTGGGCGGAGGCGGCGTCGTCGAAGTCCACGCTGTAGTGGTCTAGCGACGTCGTGATGTGGTGCGGCAGCGCCTTCTCTGGAGGATTCGAGGGCCTCATTGGGTGTTTACGCCGTCAGTGATCGTAACTTTTTTTCTTCTTTTCTCAGTTTGGGGGGTTGTCACGTGGTGAGATGACAAATTTAGCCGCCAATACCTGACAAAGCAATCTATTTTAAGACGTGGATTATGTAATCATTCACGTGATAATATTACATAATCTTGGTCCATCACGTGATGTATTCCTCGCCGGATCGAAATCCAACCGAAAAACAACACCGTCTTGCCACCACACCCCCCCATCCAACATGTCTACCCTCGATAAATCCTTGGACCAGATCATTGCTTCTAACCGCAGCGCCAAGTCTCTTGGCCGCGTCAAGTCAAAGGGCAAGGGCGTGGGCAAGCCGCGCGCGAAGCTGGCCCCATCGAAGCCGGCATCCGCCAAATTGAACCCCAAAACCATCGCCAAGATCGCTGCAAAGACTGTCGACTTGGCCTATGCCACAAAGGTCTTGTGCTACAACTTGCCCCGCGACTTGAAAAAGGAAAACGTCATGGTATGTTGTTTTCGCTCCCCCGCGGTGTTCGCGTTATCCTGAGTGGTACGCGGCCGCGGCCGACCTGGAGCATTGCTCTGGGTACTATTGTCTGTCGGTGTCTCTAGTGGGTGATTTTTCGATCTTGAAACTTGATGATTTTCCCGTGGATCTATGATCCAAAGCCTGATTCTTCGATCTTGAAACTTGATCCGTCAACTCGGTGATTCCAATTGAATCTCCAATCTCAAAACTTGGTAATAATACCAAGGAGATTTCTG
>JAKTSS010000300.1:0-15654 GCA_030580355.1 Debaryomycetaceae sp. yHKB357 | reverse complement strand
TACAGCATCAAGTTCACGTATAAATTCTGACTGCGTGTCAATGCGAAACAAGCATGCTCGGGGTGCCTCTTCAAAATTATCGCAATCATTCAGTTCATCGCTGGCCGGCGTCGGAAGGTATTGCCCCATCGCCCGATTCTTGCCTCAAATGGATGTCATCAATTTGCCCGTAGGTTATACAGCGTATTGAACAGCTCTGTCAAATGACGGCACTTTCATAGTAAGCCTTCACATGAATAGAACAGGGTAATCCACTGACTGCTTCAACTCAACCCGAGACCTGCGTACAGAGCTCTGGCCCCGATGCAGTAGGTGTCTTTTGCTCTTGTGGTAAAGCTAGCTCAGTAGCCAAGATCTTTGGATACCAAACTTGCGTGAGGGGCGTTCGCACAAAACTGATCAGACTCGATTTGTCGTGTAGATTAGGCATTGCATGCGCCCACCATCGCCGCCCTGGACACGATATAGATTGGGCATAATATAGCTGACGTTGACTTTTTTGCATCATGGTATCATCGTCATGTGCTTCGCCCCCCGTCGAGGAAAAGTTGTACATGTTGACACCATACTTTTTTTAGCGTCCAGTCATTTAACATATTGGCGTTTAGATGATTATGTTCGCTATTTTACCGACTCGAAATGCACTCGTCAAGCCCTTTTGTTGCTCGTATTGTGTCGCAAACTACCGGTGTTTGATTTGGGTTCCAAGACGCATGAATCGCTTTTCTATACCCGGTTTCTCTTCTATTGCAGAGCATGCAAAGACTTATCTGTCGCATCAAGATGTTCATTGCTGGTAAGTGCGCGATGATTGTGTTCGCTTTTTGCAGCCAAAGCAGCTGCCGGGAAGAGTTGCCGTGGATGTAAAAGCCGCCTAACGATTTTGCTCGACAATTTCGATCCTCAAGACTTGGTAACTGGCCTTGAATTTTATAGAAGCGCCATTGGAAATGACTTCCAGCTCTTGCAAACTCCAATCCTTCCCAAAACTACGTGCAAGGTTCCATTTACTGAATTGCAAGGCTTTGAACGGTGGCCTTATAGTGTGGCAGCAGTGGCCTGGTCAACCACAATCAGCAGAATAGACCGTATTGCGATCACATCTGTGGGATACCGTACTATCTCGTTATGCGGTGCAACAAGAGTGTCTACGAAAAGGAAAGGTTTTACTTCTGCCTGGCTTCTGAAATTATTTGGCAGCCCCTTAAAATGTTTCTATTTTTAATATCAGGACAGTTCCCCACATTTATATTATTTCAGTGTCCATCTCGTCACTGAGATGCGTAATTCTGGTGACAAGCTATTTGCTCAAACCATGTAGAAGCCCGATACACAAAAGACTTCACTTCTGGCCGAACATCAAATCTCCTCGCCGTACTGGCTTCCACTTCCTGTCTCGTATATCAGCAGTAACTCCTGCGTTAGTCGTCCAACTACTATTCTACTCTCATTTACATTGCGGTTACTCGCTTAAATCGAGGCCACACCACACAGCACGTGAAACATCCCCTAAGCGCTCGCACTATAATTCTCCTAGTTTCTGTTCAAGTATCGGGATGGAACAAGAGTATGTGAAGTTTTTTTTCACAGGGGGAACAGGCACCCCCTACCAGTGCATCGCAGGATCTTTATTATTTTGTTGCCCCCTTTGACGTGAAGTTATCCCTTGTACACCAACGGCTGTTCCAACAACCTGATGTGAATGCACAATAACATATAAGAGCCGACGAATTTTCTCAATTTCGCCTACACTGAATTGTTAGATCTGAAAGACAAGGCAGACAATCAATTTCTCGATAGAATGATTGCATTGCCAAGAATTCTCCTTCTAATATTCTCACTTGTTCTAAAAGAAGCGATCGCTAGGAATGGCTGCAGACAATGCACTGGCACATTGGACCTCACCTTCAATACCTACCAGCCCAAAGAAATCGCTTATGATATCGTGGGTTACTGTCTCAGTGGTTGTGCCACCGGAAACCAGTACTACATTACAGGCTACAATGCTCACCCTGCTCAAACTTGCGTGGAAGGCTCCAATCCCAAGTTGTGTAGAACATGGAGTGTTAATCTAACAGTTTGGCGCTATTGTGGCAACGGGGGAACAGTCGAACTTAGAGTGCATTATAACCCATGCAAGGGCACGGCGTGCTCAACTTCTAATATTCTTCGCATGAAGTGTCACAAAAGTGTCAAATGTGGAGACGACTGCGACGTCAACTACTGCTAATTTCTTCAGGTACGAAACAATACACTGGCTTTACTGTTATCCAATACGTACACACTGCTTCAGGAGACACAGATGTGCAGAAAGTCTAATTTCAATCACTTCAATAGCCAAGCTAAAGTCTAAGGCTCTTTCGACCCACGCAACCCCCCTAATGAAGCGCACTTCATCACGAGAACCGCTGATATCCAAGTTTAGCCCAACATTTTGCGCAGCATCCCGAATCGAACAATACAAAATAGAATCTGCTATCGTATTGTGCCCGGTGACTTCAACAGTCTGGGCACAATCAGTTATTGTCCTATTCTAACCTGTCGTAATGCAACGAGATCGAAGTAACTCGCCGACTTTCTGCTTACCTCCGACTTATAATTTAAAAGAACGAGGATCGGCCCGGCTTCGCTCACTACGTGGAGAACTTTATCCTGATCAAGTTTTGTTCAATAATACTTCAACCCCCAAATTTCAAGACGACGTCCATGATCAAGCTCTGGTGGATGCTTTCGTTCATTCTTAGCAGCACTTTAGCGAGATACGGCTGTCGACAGTGCACTGGAACATTATCATTCACGTTTGACAAGCCCATCAACAAAGTTGTTCTTGACAAAATGGTATTCTATCAGCTTGTTGGCTGTGCGACTGGCAACGAATTTCGAATCACTGGATACTCTTTTCCTGATTATCTTTGCCAAGATGATGTATGTGAAAAGTGGAAGGTTACCCTAATTGCGTGGCGTTATTGTGGCAACGGTGGTGACGTTTCTCACAGTCTGTTCACTAATACATGCACAGACGGGGCATGTGCAACTTCCAACAAGCTCACAATGAAGTGCGACAAGAGTGTCAGATGCGGAGACCAGTGTGATCCCAACTATTGCTGAAGAAATCGGGATTGTGATTAGTGCCGCAGACGATTTATCAAACTCTAGGATCTTGACTTTGGACTTGATTTACTCAATAGTGAAGGGATCAGCGGAGTGTGAGGGGAAACGAGCGTGCTGATATGAAATGCCAAATTTCTGGAATGCGGTTCTAGATGAATTTACTTCCAAGTCAATTCTTGGCATCATTTGGTTAGCCAAGAAGTTTTGCTTATCAAGTGGCCTTTATTGGCGGAAATTTCAGCAAGGCGATCATATCTTGATTTGTGAACAAAGTTCCCAGGAGTTTGAAGTGCATGGCTTTATAGATCATTAGAGAAGTGATTTTCGGTAGGGGGTATGATTACTCCGCCACGGCCAAATAGAACAAATCAACTTCATTTCCCCGCTTATGATTTTCTGTTATTAACTGGGAGAACAAAGCGTTCTTTATCAGCCGCAAAATTCTTTACTCTTGATTCGTGTAGAATTAGCTGTCGGTCATCACAAATAATGCAGAGAAGGCATTACTTCAGATCCCCAACAATCTACTCAGCCTCTTGAGATCGAGACTTGATTAAGGGCCGAGCATAAACAAGACCATAGCCTTCCAAACATTGAAACAATAGTGATTGTTCTCGAGCAGTCTTCGATTGTAAGGTAGAACGGCAGAACTCTATTTTATATGACAAAATTTCTACCCCATGGCAGCACCCTGATGAGCAAGACTATAAATACTGGCTCTGCGCGTGCTTCTTCGGGTGGCGGGCCCTGTGTTGAAATGTTCGTCATCTACAAAATTGTCTTCCTCTTGGCGTCGCTTTTTGCCGGCAATACACTTGCCCACAATGGATGCAGACAGTGTTCGGGCGTTTTGCGGCTCACATTTGATTCGTACGTACCACGCGCAGTTGCTGAGAAGCTCGTTGGTCCCCGTCTTGGAACTTGCGCTACCGGGAACGAATACGCCATCGACAGAGTAAGTAATCCCGCCGGAGCTTGTTCTGGAAACTCTGGTAACTGCAACTATTGGAATTTTGATGTCACGGTATGGCGTTATTGCAGCAATGGCCCAATTGTTGATCGGATCCTGGCCAATCCCTGTGTCGATGGTATATGCTCATCATCCAACAAGCTTAACATGAACTGTCACAAGAGCGTTGACTGCCATAGCAAATGCACTGTGAGTGATTGTTAATTGGATCACGAAGTAGATCATCTATATCCCCATGATAATTGATAATTTTTGACTCTGTAGCTGTGACCCTTTGCCATATACATGCCGCCGACTCCAAGCTATCGAACTATAGAACTTGAGCTAGACTCAGCAGTGAGTTGTAAAGTTGCAATAGCGAATAAAAGGGGCGCCAAGACACGATGATTTCATAGAGTTCCAGTTAATTCTTGACAGGAATTGTGACTCGCCGAGTCTATCACAAATTTACGATTTTTTCGGGATCGTCATCCTTTGTCAAGAGTTGAAAGGCATTGTCGGGGATGTTACGCGATACTGACAGGAAACTATCTACTGAGCTATTAATACTATAGTCGAATCACACAGGATCTTCGAAGTTATCCCGCACATGGCACAACTATCGACCAGTAAAGAAAAATCTGATTTGGCAGGGAGTGTGAACGTTTTATTGTTCTAGTAATGTTTGCCTTGTCTACGGTGACTATAATTAGACAAATTGCCCGTGGTTGGAGAAGCTTTGTATAAATTTACGTATCTATGGGTGATTTTGTTGCACCACCCATCTGTTCAATCCAATGCTCGGCTCTTTGAAATCACTATTTGTCTTGGTGATGCTTTTCGCAGCCAGTGTGACCGCTAGGAGGGGGTGCAGACAATGTTCTGGAACTCTATCCTTCACTTTCAATAAGCCTATTAACAAGGCCGTGCTCGACAAGATGGTATATTACCAGCTTGTTGGATGTGCTACTGGAAATGAATTCAGGATTACGGGATACTCTACTCCTGAAGGGCGGTGCCCTGGTGATACGTGCGATGCGTGGAACGTTGGCCTTATTGCTTGGCGTTACTGCGGCAACGGCGGGAGTGTTTCTCACAGTCTGTTTACTAATACGTGCACAGGCGGTGCGTGTGCAACGTCCAACAAACTCACAATGAAGTGCACCAAGAGTGTTGAGTGTGGATACCAGTGTGAACCCAATTATTGCTAGTATATTGAACGTAAATTGACAACTATAGTAGAGTACACCTATTCAAGACAGTAGGCAAGATATCTAGTGGGTAAATCCTTTACCATATTGGTGATCGGCTCTTGCGTCGGTGATCTCGGACTCTTCATTGATTGCCTTACACGCTTGTAATTTCCTCTTACTAACTCTCTACGCTCACGCCTCGCGAAACAACTCAACAAACATCATCATCTTGTCTTTACGGGGCCAAATGCTGCATCTGGCGCAAAACTTTGGGCGAGGGCGATCCTTGCTGTGCGATCAAGGGATGACGCCAGTGCTTGACGTATCCGAAAATCACTTCTGCCAACTGGTCGATATCGTGGATGCCCAAGTCCGCAAATGTGCGGGCCAGAGGGTCAATGTGCTGGTCAATCAAGAGCCTTTCAATCTGGTCCGGGTTGGTCAAGCGCCAGTACGGCAACTGCGCCAATTGAGCCATAAATTTACATATAACGAGCGGGACTTGGTAGTCGCCAAACGAGTACGGCAAGGGACCTATCAACGACAGGTCCTGCGTGATACCATGGATCATTTGGCGGATCTCGGCAAAGCTAATCTTTTCTGGGCCGTGCAACTCGTAGGTGTGGCCGGCGCTAGAGTCATCGTACCCGATCCGCTCCAAGCCGCGTGCCACGTCCAACACGTGAACGGGGAACACGTGCTTTGCCATACGGTTTGGGCTCCATGTTTTGATCTTGGGACCCAAATTGTTGAGTAACGAGTCCTCACGGCCATACATGGGCGCCGGGCGCACGATGGTTGCGGTGGGGAAGGCTTGGCGCACCGCCTCCTCGCCTAGGCCTTTGGTCGCATAGAAGATGGACTTGCTACTGGGATTAGCATTGTACGAGGAAACGTGCACGAAGCGGGGGACATTAGCGGCGCTCGAAGCCTCTGCGATCCGACGGGCAATCTCGATATTGACATCGGCCATGGAAAAGTTTTTTGTGCTGTAGTCGGCGCCGATGCAGTTGAAAACGATATCCGAGTGCTGGACTGACTCGGCGATCGACTGGAGATTGCGGGAATCAAACTCGACGAAATTGACGACGCCGAGATCGCCTGCAACCTTCAAGAAACGTTTCTTGACGTCGTCGCGGAAGGGGACCATTGTGATGGTGCCGTGGCGGGCCAATTTCAGCACGAGGTAGCGGCCCAAGAAGCCGCTGGCGCCGAAAACGGTGGCGGTGAAGCCCGTTCGCGACGAGCGTCCGCCAGTGCCTGTGGCGACATTGACCTTACCGTTTTTTGTGATTCTTACATCTTCCGGGAGGACGGATGTGTATATTGAGCGACGCGCATTACGAACCGCACATAATCGTGGCCGGATCATGTTCCGAGGATAATGAACCGCGCTTGTGAAGCTAATCGGGGTACAGTTGGCTAAAGGATTGGTGAGAAAAAGGCGATTGGCTGGATTTTGTTCACGTGACCAAGAATATTTCATCAATGACGTCATGATGCGTTGCAAGTATAGAGTGCCCCCCCGAGGGAGGCTCCCCCCGTAGGGGGCAAAAGGAGTTACACCACTGACGAATAATAAGTAATTCAAGATATACAGTACGATTATGGAGAGTAGTTGATGAGGGAAGGCATGGGTGGACTTGGGCAGGGTGGGACTGATAGTGTTGGCAGCACGGTGCCCCGGACCGTAGACGGCGCACAGACAAGTGATTCATTTTCCTTTATAATTCGTTCATTCGTTCATTCCACGGTGAGCACTAGTAGAGAGGTGCGCATTAGGGGTTTTCCACGAAACGGTGTGTGCTGCTGAATTTATTTTCGTGTAATGTTTTGGGCACTACAAAAAGTAGTCTGGGGTTTTGCGGGTGACGGTCGGCTCTCCAGGCCGTACCAGCGGGTCGTACTGCAAGAATTGTCTATTGTGATGCTCGTCAACCTCCATGATGGCAGCCTGGTTGCCGCAGCGGTAGCAATAGTTTGGGGCGGAGAAGATGGTCACCACAGACTCTTGGTGCAGCCACTGGTAGCCGTCCATGACCAACTGATGGGCTCGAGCAATCAAGCTCAAGTCGTTGGTGTGATTAAACTGTTCCGAGATATCCTGGCCAAAGGTGAAACCTGCACCTCTGGGAGAAATCCCCCACCCGCCTCGGTCGTCCGGGTCGGACCATAACAAGTCGCACATGGGCCCTTCATGGGGCACTTCCTGAATACGATTCAAGTCGCGGACCTGGTCAATCGTCTCAATCATGGGCGACAAGCCGCCGTGCAAGCAAAACACTTTATTGTCGACCAAGGCGGTGATGGGCAAATAATCAAACAAGTCCGTAAAGAGTTTCCAGACCTGGGCAGACCCGTATTTGCGCAAGCACTCGTCGTAGAAGCCGTATACCTGGGTGATTTGACGCAGCTCGTGGTTGCCACGCAATATAGTGACGCGGTTCGGATAGCGAACCTTCATGCAGACAAGGTAGGAAACAGTTTCCACCGAGTAGTAGCCGCGGTCGACGTAGTCGCCCATGAAGAGGTAGTTAGTGTCGGGGCAGTCGCCGCCAATCTTGAACAACTCAATCAAGTCGTGGAACTGGCCGTGAACGTCGCCACAGATAGTTACAGGAACATGCACGGGCTGCACGTTTTCCTCGTACTGGAGGACGCTTATGGCCATATCGCAGAGGCGTTTTACGTCGGCCTCCAAGAGCGGCTCGCAGTTGGCGAGACGCGCAATCCATGCATCCAACTGGGAAATGGCGTTGTGATCAGTTGACGAAGAGGAGATTGCGGTTTGAGGTTGTGCAGGAGAAGTCTGCGACGAAGGAGAATGGGGCAGCAGACGGGACTCTGCGACTTGTTTGTGATCTTCCACATCTTCCATAGGGACATCAGTGTCCACGTCCATTTTCGACTACTGTGAGATTAGTACGCCTTCTTGAGAACCAAAAAAAAGGTGAGGTTGACCTTGGCTCGAAACTCAATTTTTTTATACAAAGGACGCTATTTTTCGGGCGGGAAATTTCGAGGGCCGTGGAAATTCGTGCGACACTGGGGCGCGTGATATGTGTCGCGAAACGTATACTATAACTCGGATAAACCTTGATTACGTAAGTTACGGGATACGTGGTACCACCCCCCTCCCCTACAACCCGTGGTCAGAAGGGTATGATGCACTAGGCATTGGACATGCCCGCGTCGAGGCGTGCGACCCTCGCTTTACCATCTCTCGGTAGATGAATAAATAAAATAAATAAGAATATAGTATGATCGCTCGTCTGCGCGAGTCTCAGAACCAAAATCCGCTGGTTTCCTGGTCGTCGTCTTCGTCGGCGTCGTTGCCGCCGCTGTTCTTTGCGCTTTCAGGCATTTGCCCATAGTACTGCGTCATTTGGCTCAAGTTGGTCATGCTCGGTCCGCGTGACCCGTGGTCTCCGAGCTTGGTGAAGAGACTGTACAAGTTCTTGGTGCTCTCGCTCATGGCGATGTACGCGTTCCCCATGTTGGCAGTGCTGCTCGAATTGCTATGGTTCGTGCTGTTCAACCCGTTGCTATTGTGTCCGCCGAAAACGTGGCGCCGGTGCAGCTGCAGCGCGTCTCCCGCGCCGTCCCCGCCACCGCTGAGCTGCGGCACAAGGTTCGAGTATATCCCAGAGTTCCCGTCGCCTTCCTCCACATACTGCGCAAACTCTTGCTGCTGCCGGTACGCTTCTATGGCATCGCCCTCGTCAAACGTGGGGTCGACGGTGGTGTAGTCGGCCGATGGGACCGGTGCCGCCGCCTGCACACTGTCCGGGAACCGCGGTGGTGCCGCATCCGGAAAGCCGAACGGGCCGGGGAACGCAAAGGGCTGGTCCGCATACTCTGAGAATGCCGATGACGGCGGCTGGCGGCCTGTAAACGGCTCTGCGTACTGCAGGGCCCGCGCTGTTTTGCTTGGCTGGGGCGGGATGTGCCCCCCGTCCAGCCTTGGATCGAAGGGAGGGTGCGACTGGATGTTTTGGTGGTGCGGCGCGTGTCCCGGAGGCTGGCGCGACTGGTGCTGCGGATGTGGTGGGTGCTGCTGGTAGGCCTGGTGTACCTGGTGCAGTCGATTGGGTTGGTGTCCCTGCTGGTTGGGTGGATTCACTTGTTGATGGGGAAGGTGTCCTTGTTGATTGGGTGGATGCACTTGTTGATTAGGTGGGGGACCCTGCTGATTAGGTGGATGCACTTGCTGATTAGATGGGGGACCTTGCTGATTAGGAAGGTGTCCTTGCTGGTGAGGTGAAATTTGATTAGGCGGGTGTATTCGCTGGTGAGGAGAGACTTGGTGAGGTGAGACTTGGTTCGGTGTGTGTCCCTGGTGAGGAGAGACTTGGTGAGGAGAGGCTTGGTTCGGTGGATGCCCCTGGTGAGGAGAGACTTGGTTCGGCGGGAGACGCTGGTGGGACTGCTTGTGCACCAACAGCTTGGCCAGCACGTTGCGTATGCCCGAGACCTTGAATCCGTTACCGGCCATCACCTGGTTCGGCGCGGGCGAGATCGGGAAGCATTCGGCAGGCATGTCCAAGCTCTGCGCCTGCTTCTCGAGCACTTGGCGCAACGGGATTTCCCGCGACTCGATTCCCGGCGCGTCCTGGAGCACCTGGCCTTGCTGATGTTGATGTTGTTGTTGCTGCTGTTGTTGCTGTTCCGTCATCCTGACCCCGTCCAACTCCTCAAACCACTTGCTGAGAACACGGGTCAGCCGCACCAACTTGCTGATGTTGTTGAACAGGACAAAGTGCGACAAGAGGCAGTCGCTAAACTCCAACAAGACGTGGTCGCTGATCTTGTGGTACAGCTGGGCGCGGTACTCCAACACTATTTTCAACGCGTGCAACATGGGGGGCAAGATCTGGCGGTTGCCCACCTGCAACATGAGCAAGTCGCTCGCGGCGTGGCGCAAGAGGTGCGAGAGCCGCGTCACCACGCTAATCATTTCGCGCTCCAACACGTCGATCTCTAGGCGGTGCACAAGCACCAACTTGAAGACGAGCACCAATTTCAACACCAGGAGAATCGGCAGGTCGACCGGCACCTGTTCCACGAGCCGTTTCCGCCGCATAAACGCGTCCATCTCCGAGTCCTTCTTTTCCTGGGCCACGATGGGCAAGGCGTTGAAGGAGGTGTTGCGGCAAAGCTTTTCTAGCAACTGGTCGCCGTGCTCGCGCAGCTCGCAGTCGACAATGTACATGAGGTCGAAGCACAGGTTGGGATAAAACTGGGCGTCGGCGTTCTCGCGGTTCCGTTGCAAGAGCCGCGCCGAATGTAGGCGGACGACCATGTCGTTGTTGCGCGTCAAGAGCAGCGTGTAGTTGCCCAGGGAATAGACCACGTAGACGCGCTCCACGGCAAAGAGCACTTCAAAGAGCTCCAAGAGCTGGACCGTCAACGCCAGCAAGCCGCTCAGCCGCTTTATCAGGATGAGCTCAAAGTAGGAGATGGCCTTTTGGAGGTTTAGGATCTTGTGCTGCTCCTGGGCCTCGTTCCCGAAATGGAAATGCTCATCCTCGCGACTGCTGGGCGCTGGCACGAGGGCGTTGACGAGGTTCATCATATGGTAGTACTGGCACATGTGCAAGAAGCTCAAGGAGAGGTTATAGTAGACCTGGTGCTGGTGCGCCAACGCCGAGCTGCTCTGGCGCACCAACTTTTGGGGCACGACCGAGGGCACGATAAAGTTTTTCTCGAGCAAGGCCATGATCTCGATGCACTTGAAGTGGCACAAGCTCTTGAAGTTCTTATAGTTGCGAGCTAGTAGGCGTTTCGGGTAAGCGACAAAGTCGCGGAACTTTTGCTTTTTGAGCTTGATGAATATCTCCGCGATGAGGAGGTTCAAGGTGAAGATGAGCATGAGGCGCGAAAGGGTCTGCGAGTCCTCGTGAAAGTCCATGACGCGGATATCGTCGTCGCGGTCGGCGTCCGGTCCGAGCAAGTCGCGGAGGAACTGGCAGTGCTTATCGTGGTTGAGAACGATCAGGGGCACTGTCAAGGGCCGCAAGAGCTCGAGCACTATCGGTTCGGACGCGATAGTGCTGATGTTCTCGATGAGCAGGGCCGGCGACGGTTTGTAGAAGCGGTCAGCCTCTGACTCGTCGTGGGGCAGCACGTACGACGCGGGAGCCAGAGGCGGAGCGGGAGTGGTCGAGCGAGACGTGGGGGAATTGACGGGAGACAGGGACGTGGACGGAGGTTGGTTGTTGTTGTTGGGGTGGAGGTGGCCAGCCAGCAGCAGGACCAACAGCGAGCTCAGCAGAGGAGTCGGCGGGCGCTGGTCCAAGACGTTGCCGAGACTGTGGATGGAGCTGATGATGTTGGGGTGGGTCTGTTTCGGCCCGCTTTTTTTGCGTTCGCGGGCGTCGGTGCACTGCCTGCCGTGGGTGACGCAGTTGCGACAGGGTCGCGACTCGTCGCATCTGGTTTTGCGTTTGAAGCAGGGGTCGCAGGCCTTGAGATGGAGGCGGCGGCGTTTTGAGGGATCGGAGGGCAAGGGGTCGGCCAAGGCGGGGAGCTTGCGTTTCAGGGCCAGTTCCAGGTCGGAGGGGGAGTTTGGGGAGGGATCCAGGAGAGGCGGCGCCGCCAGATCAGACATGAGAGCGAGAGAAGAGGAATGGCCGGGGGCCGATCTGGGAAGTGGCAGGTGGCAGCAGCGATGGCGGAGCAGAGGCTAGACGAGATCGGGTAACGCAGAGAAAGAATGCCAGAGGTCTAGACCCTTCTCTGGAAAAAGAACGCAATTGTCTGGCGTCACCTTGTTGTCTGGTTGAATAATCTGTTGGTGAATAGTGGATTGTGCGCCAGGGCTTCTGTGAGGCATCACGTGAGGGGTGTCCTCTGTAAAGCGATAAGCGATTGTTTTGCTAAATCCGAATATTTTTGGTATTGTGATCGCGTATTTTCCTGGAGAATCTCGGCGTCCCGGGATTCCTCTAGATTAGCCGCTGTTAGTACTGCACATAAGGGGTAACATGGGGGCCTACCAGTGGTGGCTGATGCACTATTTAGCAGAGCCCTGATTCTTTGCGGTTGTAGTATTGTTCGGTGTCTTTACTATTCTATTATCCAGCTTGTCTACTATTCTCCATTATGATCTTATTCCCTACTATTCTTTAATACATTACTATTCTCCGATTACTTTACGATTTTTACTTCTCAATATCTGAGTCATCTCCCTGTGCTATGATTGAGTTATTTTCTGAGTCATCTCCTCTGTATTCCTCGGACCCGCCCTCTCCGTCTTCTCTGAGTCATCTCCTCTGTATTCCTCAGACCTGCCCTCTCCTTCTTCTCTGAGTCATCTTCTCTGTATTCCTCAGACCTACCCTCTCCTTCTTCTCTAAGTCATCTTCTCTGTCATCCCCGGACTTGCCTTCTTGTGTCATACGCATCTCATTGCCAGTATCCCACCGTACTCCCAAGTATCCTACCCACTCTGGTCCATCTTCTCTCGGTACCGCCTCTGCACCTGCGCCATATCCAAGTAGATCTCGTATTTCCTCTCGTAAACCTTCTTGTGCGTCGTCAGGGGCATATACTCCTCGTATGCTGCCTCGCCCCGCTCCCGTGTGTCGCCCCCCTCCCGTGCGTCACCGTGCTCGCTAGCCGCATATCGCGCAAGCTCGCTGGCCCCGGCCGCCACCTCGAGCCCCGGGTGGCCGCTCCGCGGCACCCGCACCGCCCCCCCGCTCACGTCGCTGAGCATCTGCATGAACCGCGCGTTGCGGCTCTGCAGCCCGCACATGACCGCCTGCGCCGGCGCCGGCGCGTGCCGCTGCCACACGTCCCGCGCCTGCAAGCATAGAAACTCGAGCGTCAAGTAGTACCGCACCACGAGCGCCTCCACGCTCTGCTCGCCCACCACGTGCGGCCCGTGCGTGCTGGCATTGTGCCCGTCGACGAGCATCTCCCCCATGCTAAAGTCGCAGAGCGGACTGCGGTTCCCAAACACGTCGCCATAGTAAAAGTAGTAGCGCGCGATATTGCACATGGCGTCCTTGTGTCTCGCTTCGTACGCGCGCATCTCGTGCTCGATCCACGCGTGCGCGCCTGACTCTTCGATCCCGCGGGACTCGAGCACCGGCGCGAACGCCTGCAACAACCGCTGGTGGAGCTTGCCCAGCGCGGGCTGGCCCAGCGCGTAGCACTGCACGCCCGGCGCTATCGGCCCGAACGGACCCCATACCCCGGGCACCGCGCCACTGTGCCGGGTCGGCACGAGGAAACACGTGGACGTGCCCGCACACATGATGACGCTGGTGGGCTCGTCCGCGTCCAAGGCGCGCCGCGCCATCGCCAGGGCGTGCGCCGCCGCGTAGCAGTCTACAAGGCCGTGCCCGACCCGCACGCAGTTGCCGAGCGGCCACGTGTACGCGCCCAGCACGACGCCTAGCGGCGTCCCCGGAACCGGGAGCGTGCCGCCCCGGTACGCGTCCCTGCGGCCCGCCACGCCGATCTCGATATCTCCCGGAACGCCGATATCGTCAAGGAACTCGCGCGGCCAGCCCTTGATCAGGCCGTCGAGCGCCTGCGACTGCGCGCAGAAGCACCGGCTGTCGCACTCGAGCCGGAAGGGCACCCCGTACCGGCCGTCGTGCAACCGCGTGAACGGACCGCTCATCAACAAGTACGAGATCCAGTCGTAGAGCTCGAACGCGTAGAGTGGGCCCCGTCCGTGGGGTTTGTGCTCATCAGACTTGAGCTGTTTCCCGTGCTCATCATACTTGAGCTGTTTCCCATGCTCATCAGACTCCAACTGTTTGTCAGGATCAACCCCCCCACGTCGCTCCCCACACTCATCACTCAAAAGTTTGAGCTTGCACAAGCCGAGCTCCGGCACGAGCGCGCCGCCCAACTTGGCACGCACCAGACCCGGCAAGTGCCGAGTGAGCTGTGCCGCCTGTTTTACCGCCTTGCTGTCCATCCACAAGAGAATGTCCATGTCCGTCTCGTCCGCGCTCAACAGGAACGGCACCAACACTGCTGACGAGTCCGGCAACACCACCTTCTCCACCACCACCATCAGGCACGTGGCCACGACCGCGATCCCGCGACACTGCTGCAAGCAGGGACACTCGTCCAAGAGCCGGGTGATCGCCGCGAACACCTGGCGCGACAGCTGCGTGACGCGGCGGCCGTGGCTAGTGCGGATCGGCGCCTGCGCCGTGTACTCCACCCCGCCGTCTTTAGCCTGCACGCACACCCGAACAGACTCTGACCCGATATCGACTCCGACAAAGGACATTAGGTATAGTACAAACACACACTAAAAAAAAGAAGCCAGCTGCTCCCGTACCACCGGGAACGCTGCTAAATTTACAAGCCACTAAATTCAAAAAAACGACGCGCGCCGTTTTCGTTGTAGGGTACTAAAATTACACGAGAAAAATTACCAGAGGCGCCTCTAGTAGCCAATGGTCGCGGCGGAGCCCTGCTTGGCGATCCACGCGTCCACCGTGGCGTCGTCCAAGGTCGCGCCAAAGCTGTCGTCGACCTTGACAATGTGGATGTTCAGGTCCTTGAAGATGACGGCGGCCTTGAAGGTGCCGCTGGTGGGCCGCTGGAACCAGTCGGACGAGCCGCCGCCGGCGCCGGCCTGCTTGTCGTGCATGTGCGAGATCATCTTGTCCTGGCCCGACGAAATGACCTCAAAGAGGTCCAACTCGCCGCAGCCCGAGTCCCAGCAGGAGCACTCCTTCTTGCCGTACTGGACGGTGCGCGGGATCTGCGCGTTCAACAACCACACCGCGGGCTTGTCCTGGTTCATGCCCGCAGTGTTCTCCGTGGGCATGGAGAACTCAAACACGAAAATCTTGGTGTCGCCGCCGAAACCCTTCTTGGCGGGGATCCCGGGGCGGTAGTAGCCGCACAGGTCGTCGCAGTCCTGGTCGGAGAAGATCGCGTACTCGTTGTTGGACTTTACAAGGACATCGCCGAGGGCGACGGGCAGGCTGGAGGTCAGGGTGCAGTCAGAGTTGCAGTAGGCAATAGAGTTGCCGAACGCCTTGAACTCGTCAAAGTCGGACCCGGCGCCCTTGTTGTTCATGAACACCAAGCCGGAAGCCTGGCCAGGGGTGTAGTAGGCGCTTCTCTTCCAGCCGCCGGTCGATGACGAAGAACCAGATGATGGCGCGGAAGAAGAAGACGCAGCGGGAGCAGAGTAAGAGGAGGAGGAGCGGGACGACGAGGCCGCAGCGGGCTTGGGGGCGGGAGCAGCTGCGGCAGGGGCAGCGGCAGCAGGCTTGGCCGCAGCGACGGGCGAAGCAGCGGCACCGGTTGCAGGCTGAGTGGCGGCAGCCGGAACAGGAAGGGGGGCAGCCCCGCGGTTGCGCTTAGTTGCAACGTCATCGGTGCCCTGCCTGGAACGGCACGGGCGCCGACGGGGGC
>JAKTSS010000299.1:0-15685 GCA_030580355.1 Debaryomycetaceae sp. yHKB357 | reverse complement strand
AAGTCAGATGAGGAAGTCAGACCTGGAAGTCAGATGAGGAAGTCAGACCTGGAAGTCAGATGAGGAAGTCAGACAAGGTAGTCATCTCCAGTCAGACCAGGTAGTCATCTCCAGTCAGACCTGGTAGTCAGACCTGGTAGTCAGACCTAGAAGTCAGATCAGGTAGTCATCTCCTGTCAGATCAGGTAGTCAGCTCCAGTCAGACCAGGAAGTCAGATAAGGTAGTCAGATCTAGTCAGATCTCAGACTAGTCATCTCCAGTCAGACCAGGTAGGCTGACCAGGTAGTCATCTCCAGTCAGACCAGGTAGTCATCTCCAGTCAGACCTGGAAGTCAGACCTGGAAGTCATCTCTAGTCAGACCTGGAAGTCAGACCAGGTAGTCATCTCCAGTCAGACCTGGAAGTCAGACCTGGAAGTCATCTCTAGTCAGACCAGATAGTCAGAGTCAGATCTCAAGTCACTTACATAATAACCTCGCACTCGACCTGAACCACCTTATCGCCGTACCCAATCGGAAATACTGCCGTTTTGGGTAATCGCCGCCACTTGCAGCCGCGTTTTCGTCGACACCGCTTATCCCTACCTGGCCATCTGATCATGTCTCTCCCATTGCACTACTCCGTCACCTTGCCCACGGGCAAGACCTACTCCCAGCCCGCCGGCTTGTTCATCAACAACGAGTTCGTCAAGTCCGTTTCCGGCAACACCCTCGACTCCATCAACCCCGTCACCGGCGACAAAAACGGCCTGGTCTACGCCGCCACCGCCGACGACGTCGATATCGCCGTTCGCGCCGCGCGCGCCGCCTTCAAGCCCTGGAAGAAACTCTCGGGCGAGCAGCGCGGCCAATTGCTCTTCAAGTTCGCCGACCTCTTCGAGCAGGAGAAGGACCTTATTGCCGAGATCGAGGCCTGGGACTCGGGCAAACCGTGTCGCCAGAACACCGCCGGCGACATTGACCTGTCCATCGGCTGCTTCCGCTACTTTGCCGGCTGGGCCGACAAGGTCCATGGCAGCGTCATCCAGGACATCCCCACCCGCTTGGCCTACACCGTCCGCGAGCCCTACGGCGTCTGCGGCCAGATCATCCCCTGGAACTACCCCGTGGGCATGGCCGCCTGGAAGTTGGCCCCGGCGCTCGCCGCTGGCAACGTCGTCGTCCTCAAGACCTCGGAGGTCACCCCCTTGCTGTTGTTGTACCTCGTACAGCTCTTTAAGCGCGCCGGCTTCCCCCCCGGCGTCGTCAACATCCTTTCCGGCTACGGCAGCGACTGCGGCAAGGCCCTCTCGGAGCATACCGGCATCGACAAGATCGCATTCACCGGCCTGACCGCCGTAGGCCAAATGATCCAGAAGGCGGCCGCCTCAAACCTCAAGGCTGTCACACTAGAGTGCGGCGGGAAACTGCCCTTGATCATTCGTGCCGACGCCGACTTGGAACAGGCAGTCAAATGGGCCTCCTTCGGCATCATGTACAATATGGGCCAGAACTGTACCGCCACCCTGCGCCTCTACGTTCACGCCGACATTTACGAGCAGTTCTTGAAGCAGTTTGCAGAGCACGTTGAGAAAAACTGGAAGCTGGGCGACTTGTTTGACGACCAGGTGCAGGTCGGTCCTCTCGTTAGCGAAGCGCAGTACAAGAAGGTTTTGGACTTTATCGAGTCGGGGAAAAAAGAGGGCGCTCGCCTCGTTCTAGGCGGCGAGGCTAACCTCGAAGGCGATTTCAAGCGCGGCAACTTTGTGAAGCCGACCATCTTCGCGGACGTGACGCCCGACATGCGCATCAGCCGCGAGGAGATCTTTGGTCCGGTCGCGTCCGTCGCCAAGTTCACCTCCGACGAGGCCGTCGTCGACCTTGCTAACGATACCGAATACGGCTTGGGCGCGGCCGTCTTCACCCGAGACATCACCGTCGCCCACAACATGGCCCACGACATCGAGCTGGGCATGGTCTGGATAAACTCGTCAAACGACGAGGACTACCACATCCCGTTCGGCGGCGTGAAAATGAGCGGCATTGGCCGCGAATTGGGCGAGTATGGCTTGCACACCTACACCCAGGCCAAGTCCGTGTTTGTGAACCTTGGACGGAGGTTGTAAGTTCATCTGTGTAAGACGAGGGTTCAAATTAGGTCGTTGCGTCGACTGAGCACTTGATATGTGTAGACCACCCGTTCAAGTAGGTTTTAACCTGGACGGAGGCTGCATCGAGTGAACAATTGATCTGTGTAGACCAAGCGTATCAAGTGAATCAACCAAGCACTTAATCTGTGTGGACCGAGGTCTCAAATTCGGTCTCAAATTGGGGATTGCGACAAGTAAGACTTGTAATCTGTGTAGACCGAGGGTTCAAATTAGGTCGCAATTCGGACGGAGGTTTGAGGCAACTTAACTCTTGTGTACTGAGGGTTCAAGTTGAACTCAACCTGTAGGGAGATTGCGAATCAAGTAAGGACTTGATCCATGTCTACCGAAGGTCGTAATCTTGTAGGCAGATGTCGTCTAATTGATCAAAGGTTGCAAACAGGTCTCCGCTAGCCATACGCATCATATACTTATCATTCTAATATTACTTTACAGATATTGGTCAATTGCTGTTCTCACCAGCTACGACAGGAGACGTATCCATTTCAAACAAAAGTCTCTTAGCCTAAAGCTTGGCCAGTGACCCCAAACCCAAACGGGCAACATGCTTATCAAACAAGTTCTTGGCCCTGACCCAGGTGGGGGCAACGTGACGACGCGGCAACTCCAACAAGGACGGCAACAAGTCCTTGGAGAACTGTTCAGATGCCTCACGTGGCAATAACGACGGCAAGTGGTCGATGGAGCACACCGACAACTTTGGCCCGGCAGTAGTGGGGACAATCACCGTCGGATCGCTAAACACTGTGGCGATAGAGTACACGGGGATCGGATTGTGCGGGTTGGTGGTGTCGGCAGAAACGTCAACAATGGTGCGCAATCGCCTGCGGGGATTGTTCAAGAGCTGGGCGTTGATGAAGGGCGCGATCGGCTTGGACAAGTAGATGCAGTTGATAAAGATATCAGAATCGACAATCTCCTGGAACGGGCCGCCGCGTGCCGTTTCCTTCATGTCCCATTTCGCGATATTGCCACAGGGAATACCCACCTTTTCGAAAAAGCTCACGGCGCCCAGACCACAGCGGCCCAATGCTCCAATCACGAGGGCTGTGGGGTACTTTCCGCCATTACGGCTCACGGCACGGTCCAACTGGCTCTTGACGTCGGCAATCAATGCTTGTTCGTTGGGGTACGGCGAGACACCGGGCAAGTTTGCCGAGTCTGGGTTCAACTGCTTGAACGCCCAGTCCGCTACGCCGATCGCAGCGCCCGCGAACCCAGCGTAAAAGCCAAAGGCGGCTACGCGGCGACCGGCGTCGTTTTCCAAAAACTCCAAGTCGTACAATTTACCCTTACCCTTAGGGAATCTTTCAAGGACACTCTGCCAGCCTCCTTGGTCCTTATAACAGTGTGCAAATTGAATGTGTTCGTGGACCAAGGGAAAAGTTTCGTTTTCGGGCAATTCTTTCAAGCCAATGATTATACGGTCGCGGGGGGCGTATTTCCATGAACCCTCAGGCACGATAATGGCGCCGACCTTGCGGTATTCGTCTGTCGAGAAGATCAGCTGCGAGGACTCCTCCACATACACGGTGAAGCCAGCATCTAGCAATTGCTTTGTGGTGGTAGGTGTGAGTGCCGATCTGGCTTCTTGAGGTTTGGTTTCTGCTCTCAAATGCAACGAGACGTTTCTGTTCATTGTGAAGTGGCTTTCTCAAGATCAACCAAAGGGACGTAGTTCGGCTTTATAACATTCCAATGTGAGTCATGGCGAACGGCACTTGTATTATGTAATCGGTTTTCAGAAAATTCCAGGGGTCCTAGCCAGCACCCTGTTGCGCTCACGGCATGACTTGGTGAGATTAGTGGAATATAGAGGTAACTAGAGCAGAGAAGTATTCTGATCTTGCTAATTGCGACTTACGCAAGTTAGGAAAGTTATTGGGTACTCATTTGAATTCTTCACAGAAGAAGTGTCAATCAGGTACAGACAGGGGAAAACTGGCTGCAAATTTTACTGCGTTCGCGGAAATTCGCAATTTTTTTAGTGACAATTTAGTGAAGTGTCACTAAATATTTGCAACGTACAGTAGCAATAACGCACGCAATCGTCTAGCCACTTTCGCCGGATCATCATCCTTCTCGTCGAAACATCTTCCATACCCTTTAAACAATGCTTTTATCCTTAGAACATCTTCCTTGGGAATAGAAGGATGGCCCAAAACTCTTTCGAAAAGGATAGAAGCTAGTTCCCGGTCTTGCTCGGCAAGGTATAATGCGATCAATGCCTCGGTAGTTTTTCCGGGGTGGTCCCTCGTATTTGGAATCCTCTTTTCCTTTACGGGTAAGCGCAGGCTCATGTCAAGTGGTATGCCATGAGTATCATCATCCTTCTTTTTATTACTCGAGATTATCAAGAGCTGATCGAATCGATACGACATCAGTGCTTCATCACATTTTAGCAACTTGGACATTTCCTCTGCGCTCAAATTGAGCGCCTCCGATGAATGCCGATAGATCTCAGATTCCTCGTGTATCGCCCGGTAGAGAAAGCTTTTGCATATGGCTATTCGCGTCTGGTACTGGAATTTGGAATCGCGGCGGTACTCTGCGAAAAGATTCACGGCCTTTTCGAGATCTTTGAGGTGAATACCGTGTGCCTCAATGACTAGAGCACAAAGTTCAACGTTTTTATGTATTAGACGCTTGTCCTCGGCGTATTTAGCAATTTTGCGGCGTATCTCAGTAACATCGGTAGGGACATATGCTAGGCTCAACTTTTTCGATCGCGATGTAATGTCCTCGAATGAGGTCTGTACTAACACTTCTTGCTTTCCGAGAAATTTCAAGGTCTCGATCGCTGATTCAACTGTGACTGCATCTTTGGCAATCAAGAAATCCACGATTAGGACCATTGCAATGCGGGCATTAGCAGTGACACCAGTATCGAGATCGGCTCCGAGCAACTGTTTGGCGAGCGAAGCCAAAAAGCTTACTGGAAGCAGATCGCACGCCGCACCCACCACCGCCAAGTTATCAGTCTCGATCCAGTGGGACAAAACTGTTGCTGTGGAGTCCCTGACACATTGCAGGTAAAAGTGGGTCTGTTTTGCGAGAGCCTTGAGTCTTTCCAATGCCACCACGGGATTTTCCTCTTGCACAAGCGAGGAAATGACACTCGACAAGAGCTCATCGGTGACAAACGCCTTCTCCTTCATTAGTAGCTCATACGACAGAAGCACTCGGCCAGGATTGACTTGGACGAGGCGATGTAGAAGCTGGGTACATGTGATCGGCCGCAAAGCGGGCCGGAAGTATAGCGAAAAGTCGGGCACTAGCGCTTCATACAATTGTGGCTTTTGATTGTTATACAGGGCTGCAACTTTTTTTAAAAGGGTGATATGGTCCTGCGGGGATTCCAGGGCGATCTTCTTAGCTGCTTGGACTGTAAGGGTGTTCAATCCTTGACTGCCTTTTCGTAGAGAATGCATGCAAGCGGTATCAAATTATTCCGAACTCGACACCACTGCCGTGGTGATCAATGTTCCTTGCAGTTCGTAACTCCGTAATTTTTTTCTCCAAGAATCTGGTTTCAGGTCTCTATTTTTACAACAGATTTCTCCATTTCTCACCAAACGTCTCTAATTTGTCGCTAATTTCTTTGCCAACTCTCTCTATTTTCTCAAGTCCCTCTCTATTTTGTCTATGCGTAAATTATCACTGCGACTCACGTCAAGAGTCCTTGTAATTCTTTTACCATACCATCCTCACTTCAACTCGGCTTCCATAGCCGCTAGCATGCCCACACAAGGAAAGTACTCTCGCCATTGATCAGGGATATCGAGCTTATGGTCTGGGTTGAAAAGTCGCGACACGTACTCGTCATACGGCAAGTAAGCCTCCTCAGCCTCACATCTGTAGCTCCAGCTGGCCTTGAATGCACCGCCAATGGCACAGGCATTGGAGAGAGTCACCTTATAGTTCCCGTCAACGGCACCTAAGATACTGCCCATTTTTTTCACGATGCTTGCATTGTTGGACCCCCCGCCAACGTAGAAGCAGCGGTGGGGCCGGGAAGTGAGCGATTCGCAAGTCTGCGCTTTGCCGTCCGTGTAAATTGTTCCCCCGTATTCCTGTAGCATAGAGTTTAATTCGGGGATGGTTTTGGTGTCATCATCTTCCATTTGTTTCACGCTAGAGTTCACCAACATGGGACCGGCGCGGAGCCGACAACTGAGTGTCTGTGACTCCACAATCGCCCTAGCATCATCACTCGCGGTAAATGAGGGGCCCAGGTCACAATAGGTAAGTTTTCCACCCTCAGCAATAGCACGTACTGTTTGTGCGTGCGCATTCGGAGCGATCTCACCGTGGGAAAAGTAGATTCCAAGCTTGTTACTGGGACCGTCAAATGACTTTTCCAACACCGAGGAAAAGGCGTCCCATCCTAAACCACCTCTTTCGTGGTTGAGAGCAGATCGCACTTTTTCCCGCGCAAGGGCCCCGTTAGAATAGCAAATCATTCCCATATACGTATCGGGCATCGTCGGATGCAAGAACAAGTGGTACTGGGGCAGAGGCCGGTAAGTTTTCGTCACCAAGAGGACTGTGGTGGACGTGCCTAATGACACTAGACAGTCCCTATTACCCAACGGCAACGATGCAATGGTTGCCAAATTATCGCCCGTGAAGGGATAAACCTTACACTTTGGGTTGAACCCATACTTTTTCACAAAGTAAGAATGGACGGTACCGATATTAGTGTACCCCACGGGGACAACTGGTCCGAGCTTTTCGCGGAGAGCATTGGCGGCAATAAGTTGCTCATCTGCGGAACAGTCATCGAGCATAGGATCCTTACCAGCTGCGACTCCAAGCAACAAATCGTCGTACTGGCGGCGCTGAATATCGTACAAGTTCATGCCACACGCATCACTTTCGTCTAAACCTGCGATCTCTCCGATTAGGATGCTCGCAACAAATGACAGCACAAGAGAGATGCGAGATGTAGATTCATAAACTTCTGGTTGTCGCTTTACCATGTTGCGAATCAGAAGGCCTGTGAACCGATAATGGGCACGAGATCCAGTGATTTGGGCTAGATTATCGGGACCGCCCACCAGCTCTTCGAATTCACAAAGTTCTCTGAACGTCAGGCGGTTCTGCCAGTTTGGAGAGTACTCTGTAGACAATGCGGGAGAAAGGAGCTCCTCGAGTGTTTTATCGGGCAGAAGCTGATTGAGCAATTCATCCGCATCCTTGTTCCAGTAAACGCTTCCATGCTGCTGTGCCGATCCGCAGATCCCTGCCACGGCGGAAAAGTCAAACTCGGCGGCCTTCATCTCGGCAAGCACATGATCAATAGCTTCTAGCCACATCCGTACTGGGCTGACAATGTTGATCCCATTTTCACGGACGAGAACGCCAGCAGTGGTGTGATACTTGTCACCAAAGACTGCGTCAAAGTCCACGGCAAAGGTCTTGAGAGGAGCCAAGTCCTGGTTGATGACCACAATCTTTAGTTGTTGTGTCGAGAGATCGAAACCGAGAAAGAGCGGGTCCGTGTCCATTATAAGGTGGAGTAGTCTCGGAACTGGAGTGTCCGAGCAACTCGGCGCACTATCTGTGACTACCCCGCACAAAGCGGGATTTGTGAAATATTCCATGCCGGAAAAGTTTACGAATATTCCTAGATCGAATAGTGCTCTACACGCTATATGACCGGCTTCATCGGTATACTCAGCACCCACAAGCCACACAGTCACAGTCTCCCCTACACTCTACACTCTTGGTGCAGCTGATGGCTAATGTGTCCAAAGTAGCGCATCTGGGCCCGATGCAGTGGCCTCCCTTGGTCAACCTCACGAACCCTCCATTGCCGCAGTATCGCCAGATCTTGACGTCAAATATATAGTATTTGCAGGCAAAGTTGCCGAACGCGGCGCAGTTTGTCCATGTTTTCACCACGCCTGTAGTGCACGGGTCGACGCAATTTTGTCTTCGGACCCGCGTGATCTCAAAATCGGCACCCGTAGCACAGTTACCAAGGCTCGCCTTCAAGAAGGCAACTGCCTCATTTTCAAAAGTGAACTTGTCAAAAATGATGCGTTGATCTCCAGCGCACAGCCGGCAGCTATTATGAGACAACGCAAAACCCGCAAGAAGAAGTATGAATGCAAATAATGATTTTGAGAGGTAGGTCATCGCATAATGCACACATCCAACGAAGCATGTAGCAGGTATTTATACGGCGGGCGGTTTGATCATGCAAGACGCATCGTCCCAGACCTTTGCCTTTGTGAACAGGCTGAGATTTTTTGTGTGCAAAATGATTGTTAAGGAACAATCCTATTGTTGTAATCCAGTTGGCGTCCGATGGGGTATGTATCGAGCATTTTACTGCGAATTGCGATAGGGTGTGGTAATTGCCAAGAGATTGTACTACAGCTTCACAGTAGATGATTGAAAGACGTCTGCAACTTCGGTTTGTTTTGCAGCTCCATAATTCTAGATCTTGGAGACCCCTCGACGAAACATCTAAGCACGTTCGATCCAAAAGTAAAATGACCGCGCTTCAATGCATCGGTGAATTTTTTATTGAGAGATCGACGGTGATCAAATGAGACCATCAGCTGCTTGGAGACACTACTCATACTGGTGATATAGGCGCGGCCTTCCCATGCGCATACAGAAACGCCACTACCTCGTTTTATTTACGAGTACGGAGCGCGATAATCAAGTGCCCTCTCCGAAAACAGAAATCAGGTACGGCCTCCGTAGTACTTTTCGTGCTGCGGTACCTCAGCAAACATGGCTACAGGATTTACCAAACAGTCACTGAGCGGGCTACACAGCAAGTCGAATCAAAGCTGACCGGATCATCTCGAAATGTAACTGATTCACTATAAAACGAGTCAATGCTCGACACGTTTATTTGTTACGAACCAAAATGCACATGCCACGTCCCGCCGCCACTAGGGCATAACGCGCAGAAACTCGGGCATAACGCGCAGAAACTCGGGCATGAAGCTCAAAGCTTTATCAGTAGCCACTCAATACTCTTCTCCTTCTTGTAACACGACCAATTGGGAAGAACTGCAATTGCCACTAACGCGTACGCGGCAGCAAATCCGTAGACGCAGTAGAGGACAGACCCCATGGCCAAGCCAGATATTACCGACACCGGCACCGCCATGATGCTACCTGCACTGAGGTGCTTGGCGACTTTGCGCTGATTGGGAATAGTAATGGGAAGCTCCAAAAAGTCCATAGTGTGTTGCGGGGTTGGGTCTCGTTGAGTAAACGTGGAGATTTTGACGGTAGGTGCGAGAGGATTGTCGACTTCCTAAAAAGGCAATACCCGGCTGACCCTACAAAGAGCTTCGCTTTTCGGGCTCTCGGTCTTGACTTCCGTATGGGGATGGGGCCTAGTGACTCACGTGCTTCATTAGGCGTCGGGACTACGGAGTATTACCGCATTGGGAAGGTGCCACCTCATCACCGGATCGGGACCTGGTGTTACGAAGCTCAACGGTATACCTACCACATGACCGTCACGAAACCCAAGGTCCTTTTCATTGGTGATCTTAACCGCGACTTGCCCGAGTACATTCGTTTCCAAAAGACCCACGAGTGTATCCACTACCGCCCTACAACAGCCGAGGATGTTATAGCAAAGTTTAATGACGAGTTTAGTGACATTGATGCTATCTACGGGGCGTGGAAAGGGTTTTTTGGGGTCGGCGGACTCTATGGAGCGCTTTTAGACGCGTGCCCTCCACTGTTGAAGGTCATTTCGATATGCCTGGTAGGCTATGACGGCTACGACGGAGGTGCGTTGCGGTCTCGCGGGATCACCTTGACGAACGTGCCGCTGGACATGGCGGCCGACCCGGTGGCCGACTTGGCCGCGTACTTTGCCATAGCGTCGTTCCACCAGTACCATGTTTATCTCCGCTACTTTACTAGCGAGCACAACCACACCGTCGAGTTTCGGAGACACCTTGAAGGCGACGGCCCCTTTGACAGCAAGAACGGGAAAGTAATGGTTGCTACAAAGGAACTTGACCAGTACTCCTACGGCGAGCTTATTAATGACCGGCCATGTCGGTCTCCAAGGGGACACCATGCCGTGATTGTGGGCTTTGGAAACATTGGACAAACGATCGCATCGCGTCTCAGCAGTCTTGGTATGGAAATTTCCTATGTCAAGCGAACGCCTTTAGCCAAGAACGTTGAGGCCAAGTTGCCGTTCAAGGCACAATACTACCCTACGGTGCGTGACACCAGCATTTTCGCGGATCTCGTGGTGATTGCGTGTCCCGCATCGCCCGAAACCTATCACATGATTGATCAGTCGTTTTTTGAGGGGATGCAAAAGCCGTTCCGTCTTATTAACGTTGGACGAGGACTGGTGGTAGACGAGAATGCGCTAGTGCATGGTCTCGAGCTGGGCAAGATTTTGTTTGCCGGCTTGGACGTGTATGAGAAGGAGCCGCAGGTGGACCTGCGCTTATTTGGGCGTGACGATGTGATGTTGATGCCGCATATAGGCGCGTCCACCATTGAAAACTTTGATTACACTGCTGTCCAGGCCATGCGTAACATTGAAAATGTCTTGACGGGTGGAACAGGCATCAACACTGTTAACTGAAAGGGAAAGACCACATTATAGATTATATATTCAAAAAACAGATTGAGAGATGAACACATATCAACGTGTAGAATCTAAACAGAGTCCACGCTAAAATGACACATAACTTTTGGATCACGGGAGTAACATCATCCTTGGATCATAAAGTTCATCATCATCCCTGGAACATGGAAGTAACATCATCATTTAGTCACTGGAGTAACATCATCCTTTAGTCAATGAAGTGAAATCACCCTTGGATCATGTAAGTGAACCTAACATCTGGTCGTACCTTCTTGTGTTAACATGTGTGGCGAACACTGAGACCAAAAGCCGAGGCGTCTCTCTCTTATCGCGAAAAAGGCGCAAAACTATCATCGCATTCGTGAAACATGTACCTCGAGGCGTCGCCCTTGACCCGAATCCTTATCTCGAAAAATCGGGCCACTTGCATGCGTTGCTTCGTCATGTGTGAGGCAACATGACCCCGCACATAATGGTCACCCGGAGTGTACTGATCTCACTTGATTACAAGTTTACACGAGTAACTACAGGTCATACAGAGCATTCATCGGAATATATTGATTGTCATTGATCATAAATAGGAATTTTTTGTGCTCATGGAGCAGGTTTTGGGCCCGTCAGTCACGAGCATGGGCCGCAGTTTCAACATAGTAGCGCATTTCGTTCGATAGCAGCTGCTCCTCGAGCATATCCGTAACCATATTGTATCTGTCGCGCTCCCACTCGGAAACAGGAGCGGAAGCGTTCATGGAGTCGTCAAACATCCAGTGATGCACAATGTGGCGGGGCTCAGACTGGGGAAGCGACTTGAAGGGAGGCAACGGTAACGGCGCCGTCGCATGCAGCGGTGGGAATGGGTGGCTGCCGCAAGGGTTGCTTTCCAGCAGGACAGTGGTGCATCGAGTCAACAGCAGAAGACAGTCGTCGTCACAGTCACCTCTGCCGTCGCTATCGAAAACATCGTGGTCGGTATCGTTGGGAGACTCGTGCAGCATCACTAGAGACGACGAAAGCGGAGATTGAGCGGGATACTTGTCGAAATCCATACTCCTGAGCGAGGATAACTCTGTATAGTCAAAGTAGGACGCAAATGACGACGAGTGGGTGTGATCCAGAATGTCCGAAGTATGCTCATCGGGAGAGGGCTCCTGTACAGTATCGTCCAGTAACCGTTCGGCAGAGCATCTCTTGTGTGCGGTAGAGGCAACCTCGTAGTGGGTATCGCAGCCGCCCGCAAGTACAGCTGCGCGCAAATGCTTATAGTCATGAACCAAGGATAATAGGCGGGACTTCAAGGAAAGGTTCTCTGCTTCCACCTGAGAAATCAAGGCCACATAGGCCGCAGAGCCCGGCGGGGACGGTGCAGGGAGGGCAGTGGTGGTCAGCAAGGGCGATCGCGTCGGACTGGCGGCCGGAGTCAAGGCCTGCACGGCCAACGAAGAATTGAGCAACGGCGAAAGGGCCTTGCGACGCTTGAAATTTGTAGTGGAGGAGGGCATTGTTGCAGACTCTTTGGCTATATACAGCATCGCATGGTACGGACACCACAGGAGAGATGAATGGGGGGGTGAAACTGGCGGGAAGGACTTCGAAAATTTGCGAGATGGCAAAAAAATGTGAGCTGTCGATGGGTGCAAAATGCGGCAGAGGCAAAATAATAGCGAGCGGTACGGTACGAGACGGGGCAACAGCAGACGTCTTGTAAAAGGCGTTGGACAGTAAACAACCAGCGGTCCTGAATAGGGAATTGTTTTTAGTTCAGGGAGAAAAGTGGCGTTCACGTGGGGTATGCTAGCGTTAGGCGGTCGCTAAAAAAAGTGTCGTCGACGCCCAACCGCTCACTACTGCTGCTGCCTCTGACGCCACAGATCCATCGGATAATACCGGAACAAAAAATGCCCGCCGTGCAAAAAAACCACCAGAGGAGATTATTTTTCTCCACAAAACATAGAGTCACAGAAAATATTTGATGTTGAAAAATATCCATTCAACACGTCACGTGTGACATCACAAAAAAAAAGAATGCATACACGAGCGCTCTAGATCGGCCCTGGTCGGGTACTGAGCGCCGCGGGATGTTCAAATACCGAAGAGGCAGGATAGTCGCTATCGTCGCTTCGGTATGCATAGGGATCCGTATCTTCCTCTTTGGCCTGAGTCAGCTCGCCATCTCCCACAGAACGGAAGTCACCTCCACAAAGTTCGACTTTCACCGCCACGTACTGCTTCGTTCAAGCTACCGCAAGCACGGCTTCAACTTCCAGCCTCGCCTGAAATTCCCATGGCCTCTGGCCTCCGCGCTACGCTCCGGCTTGCGCTCGGCGTTCCCCTTTCTGGAGACTGACGCGCTTCCTAACTTCGTGTGGCAGACCTGGAAAGTGGGCTTGGAGCTGGATAAATTCCCCGCTTCGTATCGCGGAATGCACGATACCTGGGTCGACATGAACAAGGGCTTCACCGTAAAGTTGTTCTCCGATGCGGAGTGCAAACTGTTTGTCGAAACAGAGTTCGCTGCTGTCCCCGCCGTCGTGTCGGCATACAATATGATGCCGAAAACAATCCTCAAGGCAGACTTTTTCCGTTACCTTGTGCTTTTGGCCAAGGGCGGCGTCTATAGCGACATCGATACCGTTTGCCTCAAACCCATTTCAAACTGGTACTCTGCCCGCAAAACCTTGGCCAACGCTCCCATTAACCCCGGCTTGGTCGTGGGTATCGAGGCTGACCCTGACCGGCCCGACTGGAAGGACTGGTACCCCCGCCGTATCCAGTTCTGTCAGTGGACAATACAGCTGAAGCGGGGACACCCCGTCTTGCTCGAAGTCGTGGCCCGCATCACCGACATCACCCTCGAGAAGTTTGCCGACGGTACTATCAACGACCCTGATGTGCGTAGCGACAGCGTCATGGACTGGACAGGACCAGGAATATGGACAGATACCGTCTTTGCATACATGAATGGCATTATGCAATCGTCACAGTCGCGCAAACCGCAGGAGATCGTTCTGTGGAAACAGATCACCGGCATCGAGATGCCATTTGCAATCGATGACGCCCTCATCTTGCCCATCACCTCCTTCAGTCCTGGAGTCAGGCATATGGGCGCCAAAGAACCTGAAGACGAAATGGCCTTTGTGCAGCATGTTTTCGAGGGAAGCTGGAAGAGTGAGTGAGGGTGGCCAATTTTAACGACTTTGTTATTTTCGTCGATTCATCTCCTGTCTTGTACCCTTCTCGCAACAAAGAACGATACGAATCTGTCCCCACTGGCAAAGTGGCCCTGTACACTATGAAGAAGGGTGACTCCGTGGATTTCCAACACGCGAGTTTAAAGTCTCGGCACTATATGACCCCATGATCAGTCGTCACTAGCGCTCAGCCCAGGCTTACTTGATCGATTCAGTTTAGCCAACCGTTACCAATCATCTTCAGGATGATGGATGTTCGGCCTGGTGTTCCGCGAATTCTCATTTTCCGTCACAAAAACAGCACAACCTTGCCTACTTATTGATCCCTTCAGAACAACGAGAGATTTGTGCGAATAGCCGCCTTAAGTGGGTAATGTACTCGAATGATAGTCCGCTTGGCATTTCTTCGGGCAACGACTGGAGTGCCGCTTGGCATCTTTTTTGAGTAAGGAGTGTATCCGCGTTGCTTTTCTTTTTGTCGCGTTTGTGCAGCGTTCGGCTTTGTGAAGTTCAACGACCCTTGACGATGCGCATTTCGATTCCTCATCTGAAGGGCTTTGACGCCAAATCCGTGACTGAGACATCTCATCCAAGTACGCTGACGTCGTCTCTAGCTCCCTACTGCTTCAAACAAAGCAGTAACCTCTTGATGAGAGGCTACATGCTGCGAATTTATCGATAGCACAGTCGCAGCTGGCGTTGTTCCGTGGCGTTTCACTGATTTTCTACAGTTTCAGCTCCTTGATAACAGAGTTAATTGTCTCTGGATTTTCATGGGCAATCCTCTTGTATTCTGCAGTGATAACAAGACATTTCATCCACCCATCGAATGACCACCACTTTTCGGAAAACGAGCCCTACTTGGTTGCAATCCTTTGATTTAATGTCCCAACAATACGCCTGTGCATTCTCTGCTGGATCAAGATTCCGCGCAGACGGTTTTGTTTCTTTGTACTTTTAGCAACCTTCTCATCTCTACTCAAGAATATCGCTACACGAGAAATGCAACTCGAGTCTAGTCATGCACTCTCTTTCACTACCTTGAAACTCCACTGTTGCCTGGAACGGTGATGAGAAGTTGTCTGATTGCAACTCCTTTTTTTGGCAAGTTCAAGAATGATCGGGTTGTTAGCTTCCTGGTCGATACGATGGTGGTTTTCTAAACAAGATAATCGCAAACGCGCCTGGTACAGACCGTGTTCACAATATCTCTGGGCCGTTTCTACAAATTGATTTTAGATGTGGCTGCCGCCGCATAGCAGAGTACGCAAAGTGATATCAGTGTGGCCATGCGCGGTTGTATTCGTGGAAACTGTATGACTGTGGTCAAATGATGTTGACGACAAAGTAAGAAGTGACGAAAGTGAAAGCGCTCACCATGGTGGTTATATATTTTCTACTTGAAAGTCACCAATCCGATGTGTGCAATTATTTGGTCCGTGGACAATCGTACGGGATCCTGACTTTTATCCTTTTATCAGTGCATATCAGATCTTGGATCATGCCTACGCGGGATCGCATTTTTAGCGCTTGTTTCCCACTAATAAACGACTCGTTTTAGTACTCTCGATGTCCGTGCAGAACCTTGTTATTATTTTGTTTTACGGCACACTACACATTCACGGGCATGGACGTCGTCGGCTTCTGGCTCTCTTCAACACGCCACTGCGTCGTTATGGTCTTTGGTTTGGTCATGAAGGTGATTCCGGCCTTACCGTAAAAGTTGAGATTGCCCAAGAAGGATCCGCGAG
>JAKTSS010000298.1:0-15661 GCA_030580355.1 Debaryomycetaceae sp. yHKB357 | reverse complement strand
CTCTTTTCGGAATTGACTAACCATCCTCTGGCATGGCCCTTTGCCCATCCAGTCAACAAAGACGAAGTCTTTGACTACTATGAAGTTATCAAGGAGCCAATGGATTTGTCCACCATGGAGCAGAAGTTGGAAAATGACATGTACGAATCGTTCGAGCAGTTTCTCTACGATGCTCGATTGATTTTCAAGAATTGCCGCTCCTACAATAGCGAGAACACAACCTACTACAAGAATGCTACAAAGTTGGAAAAGTTCCTCAACTCAAAGATTAAGGATAGCCCAGAGTATGCTCACTTACTAGGATGATACAGAGGGGTTTTGCCTTCCCCCCATCAACAACCACCTCCACGAACATCCAACCCCACCAACATCCACCTCCACCGACATCATGCGTCTTCTGCTTCACCAACATCGATACACCACCAACATTGATACATCACCAACATCGATACACTACTCAAATCGATACACCAACCCCGATATACTGACATCCGCCCCCATCAGAACCTCAGTATACCGACATCCTGCCTCATTAACCTTCTGCCTCCACCAAAATCTTAACACAGAAACATCATACCTCCATCAAGATCCTACCTCCGTCAACATCATTCCTCCGTCAAAATATCACCTCGCCAATGACTGAAGTAACCTATGTCTTCTCATCAATCCTCTACCAAGAGCCGACACAGTTGTTCTCACGATCTTTGCATTCGGCCGCCCCTTTTCACTCAAGTGAATACTAATCAGACAACGGAAAACATTAACCCAAGAATTTCCTCGCCTTATACCATTTCGCCAAGCAGTATCTCCGCACCAAGTAACAAATCAACCCAGCAAGATATATATCACGCAACCCCCTCAGAGGGCAACAGGTTTCCCAAGCACTACCCTTAGAGGGCAATCGGTTCACAACGCAATGCCCGAAGGGATTAGTAGATTCACCACGCAATACACTCGGGGAACAGCATGTTCACTGATCACCATCTCCGCAGAGTGGCGCCGAACAGCAACATTCCCAACTGGCAGCATCTCTGCCCAGCACAGGTATCTGCTTTGCATCGGTTTCCACTGTGAGCATTTTCTCCCTCGAGACACCCATCCTCATATCCCGCTTTCACCTTCATTTCTCTTTTCAACGCTCCAATGCTTCTCTTTTGTCGCTCCAAGTCATGAAATGTTGTTTACTGATCTCGGCGGAAGAGCTCAAGGTCAGAAACATTTCTCTATGCTAATCAGATACTGGTCGTTAGCCTCTGTACATGATTTTTAGATAGCATCGGAGGACGAAAATAGGCCAGGAGTCTTTCTCCTCAGATCCAGCTTTCAACTTGCATCTTTCATCCTGTGCCCGCACTTCCATCGATGACACCATCGAAATCGAATCGTTCTGAGGTTTTATCCACTACAAGTGATTTCTGGTCTCCTCATGATGAATACTTGGGTTACGAGATGCCTCGATCAACTTTTTGATTGCTCTCTAGAGTCAACACTCACTAAAACAGACCCCAAGTACTTTCAACGCGAGCCTTACAAATTTCTCACGCTATCATCGAAAGTCGAGTAATGTCTCGAGCAGGGATGACCCGAGGATAATCTAATAACGATATGAGTACGGATGTCTAGCATTAAAATTAAAAGGACAAGTCAGTCCCCACTAGTCTATTAAAATAGAAACAATACTACTCATTATCATCACCGCCAACACTCATTAGCATCAACATCATCAACATCATCAACATCATCACCATCATTATCACCACAGCCACTACCACTTATCCGGGCCAAAGCTCTGTCCCTTATCCAACACATACGAAATTGTTTGCATATTAGTGTCTAGAGTCCCGTTAACAACGTCCACCCCCCACCACGACGGGAACGCGGTACGCGTTATGGCAAAGCACAAGAAAATAATGAGCGACGACCATGCGAGCCCAATATCCAACCCTGCCGAAAGGGCGTAATTGTACTTTGACCACCAGTGGAAGTACTTTTGCTTAATGTACCATCCAAAAAGCAAGCCCACCGCGCAGTATGATGTGTACGTGTAGGGCGTGGCCGGGGGGATGTTGCCTGTTCCCGAGAAGAAAACGGGCCAGTTTAGCCACTTTATGGGGGAGTTGGGCCACTTTTTCAAAACGAGCCAGGACACGATCGGCAAGAGCCCCAAGAAATAGAAAAAGAGCAAGCCATAGTAGATGCTGCCGTGCGAGAACATGCGTTCAGGCCCAATGACTCCCCAGATGATGGACGCCAGGTAAAACACCTTACCTCCAGGGCAAGTATAGTGGTTAGCCTGACCTTTTTCGCACAAGTTGTCAACCAGGCCGTACGCCCAGCGCAAGACTGCGACCTGCACCAACGCCCCCCAGAGAGCTGCCACGAGCTGTCCACTGAATACCACGCGGGGCGCCAACTTCATATAGTGGCCCAACTTCATGTCCTGCGCAAACGTGACGGCCTGGTTGTTGGTGATGTAGCCAAACGTTTTGAAAAACATCATGGCGATGGGTTTCCCCGGGAGCATGTATCCAATGATAAACTCTGTCACGACATTCAAGCCGACCCCGATATTTGTGCGCGAATAAATTATGCCCACGGGGAGAAGAAACACGATTGCGATCATGAGGGCGATTATCAAGCACCACACGGGCATCTCGGTGGGCCATGCCCGCACGGTCACGATTGAGAGGGCGAAAAACACCAAAAAGACTATAATGTACCACCATTCGGGCACGTCGCGGTACTTGCGCATCAAGCGCATGTGAACGTCTGGCTGTTCCTTCATGCGGACCTGCTGCATGATTTCCTTGCCGTGGAAGAAGGCAACGTGCGTTATAGTAGCGATGATGGCGGCGAACGACAAGCCGTACAGCAACGCAAAGGTGGTGGACAAGAAGAGCGGCGAGTACTTTTCGTATGCATCCTTTTGGAACGTCAAGGTTTTCGGGTCAATGATGCGCGAGACGTTATAGGACTTGCCGAACCTGTCAAAGGAGCCGGGCGAGCTGATAGGCAAGTACTTTGCGAACCAAGTGTTGGAGTAATAGAGGGCCGGGGTAACGATCCAAAAGAAGAAGACCACCGACAAGAAAATGGTCGCGATGGCACTGGCGGGCGGGATCAAGGGCGAGCCAATGTAGCCGGCAATCTGGTTCCAGTCGAGCGCGATATTGTTGGGGAACATGCCTAGGCCGGAGGTCAGGCCAAAGATCTGGTTGACCACGATATTGTCGGGCTTGATCCAGGTGATCCAGGAGAAGTTCGAGAGCGCGGGCATGATCAAGCCTGGGAGCCAGTAGTAGCAGAAGGAACCGACAAAGACGATGCCGAAAAAGGCGAGGCGCGAGATCTTCCAGCCATTGGCGACGTGGTTCTCGTTCTTGTGCATGTTTGTGAGGAACACTGCCGAGACCAAGTTCAGGGGCCAGATGGCGCTGGCGGGGAACACCAATATGCGGCGGGCAATGCCGCCAAAGGCAAAGCCCAAGCACTGGGTAGCCCAGATGGAAACGATTTCAAAGCCCCACCCGAAATCGGACTTGTAAAAGCGGTTCTGGGCCAAGAAGATATCGGTAGCGTAGGCGGCGCCCCCGCTGAAGGAGACATTGCCCATGATAGTGATCAAGGTATGTTCCTTGACGTTGAAGGGTCCCGGATTGAGTTCCACGCCAAATATCTTGATGTTGGGCATGCACCGTTCCCAGGCGCGGCCCAACGGCCAGGCCAAAATGGAGGTGACAAAGGTGGTGATGGCGAACGCGGGAGAGTGCAAGGAGAAGAGGAGGTTCATGCCGCAGCCGAGAGTACACAACACAAGGCCCAAGACCCAGGCTCGAATAGTGCTCTGCGGCAAGAGGGGATCGTCGGTCGAGGGGACGGCTGCTCTGACCTCAGGGTAGGGTGAATCGTCCTCGACCTTGACGGCGGCATACTCGTCGCACTCTGCGGCCTTTTGGACTCGGGAGGAGATGGGGTCAAAGTCAGCGCCGTCGGACACAATGGACTTTATGGGGACCAAATGCTTCTCCTGGACAGGCGCGGAGTCGGAGCTGGTATCGGTATCATCGATTGGATTAGTGTGGAACAATGCCTTGAACTTTTTCGAGCTCACCATGGTGGGTGCAAAAAAAGGACAGATAATTAACAAGGGGGTAGGGGAGGAAAAGCGGGCATTTTAAACAAGCAAGGTGGAAAGATAAGACACGAGAGAAAATATGGGACTGGCGAATTGAGGATGACGCGATTGGTCGGGACCGGTTGCCCGTTTTGCGAGATAACACGCGTGAGATTAGTCAGGGGGCATTGTTCTCGATAGACGCGGTAATCCGCGATATCCCGAAGGGTGTATGTGATTTTCCCGCGGGGCAAGAGGAATCTTATCTCCGTCAAATGGCGGGCTGCGATCAATTGCGGCGACCTGGGAATTTTTACTAGCTAATGTGTTCTTATCTTACGAGGCGGGGAGGTGAAGAAGCCGAGGAATGAGAAAAATCCGATAAGAGCCGGGTTTTGTGTGAGAAAATTGATCTTATCTTTGTGTCCGAATCTGTGCATAAAGGTGCATTTTTGAGAGCGATATTTTTTCGCCAACGTCCCGAAACGGACGCAATTTATCAACAATTTTGCGCGCCCCAGAATTTTAGTGAAGCCACGGCAGTAATTTAGAGGCCGTGATTTATTGAATTTGCATTGTAGCAGGCAGGTAGTGACGTCATCATACGTGAAGTGCTCCTCGCGTGGATCGGCAATTGATATCCCAACCTTAATTTGCTAGTACAGCTTTCGATATCCAAGATCCCTGTACTGCACGACTAGGATGCGTAATGTCGTGAACTGTTGCTTGTATGCAGGTGGTTGTCAATGATCATCGTAATATTATATCTGTATAGAACGATAACCACCATGGCAGATGAAGGGAAAAAAGGCTGGCTGATAAGGGTCTCCCTACAGATGTGCTACGGTGTTTACTTCAAGAAAGAGCCATATGGGCTAGTTAGCCAGGAGTTTGTTCCCACCATGCATTGTCCTGAAGGGCTGTCCGTCACACCTCTCTGTGTACGCGTACCAAACACTCTCTGCACATCAACCACACCTCACTGCATTGCTGGTTCCCCGGCCTCCGAAGCATCTCTCGTTCCATCACAATTCCACAACTCGGAAGAGAAAACCTCCCATTCGCATAGGGAAAATCTCATTCTGGAGAAGGGAAACTACGACTTGGAAATGGCTCAACCTATCACAAAGAAACCGCGTGCTCGTCTCGTCTTGAATAGAATCGCCACGGCTTTCGCAATTGGCCTAGTGTTCGTTATTCCCAACTTGAATACTATCATTCCGTTTCTCGGCAAGTATCTTGTGAATCTCTCATAGACTCTTATCTCCTCGTGATACAAGATTTTAGACGCAGAGAAACCAGATGCTTTGAAGCGACCAGCCTCTCTCTCTAACATCACGCCTACACGAGCACACGCACCAGGTAGAAGGTCATAGACTCGGGATTGCCTGGATGTGCAATAACTCACCAAGTAAACACTAAAACATCGAGCATTCAGTGGTGTGATACACTTTTACCAATACAGATTTTCAAAAACTCTATAGGCTTATAAATTTCAGACCGTACACTGAAAAATTCCACAACTGCTCTACACAGCAAATCATCATGCCATTCACTGTAAAACAGGGTGAAACCTCAGCTGAGGTGGCCACTAACGTCGGAAACCATATCGTTGACGTCCAAAACCAGGCGTTACGCAACGGCTCAACCTTCAAAATCGCCGTCCTGGGCGGGTCCTTGGGTAAAGTTTTGCGTAAAGCCTTGATCGACAATACCGACATTGCCCCGCACATAAAGTGGGACAAGTGGCACGTCTACTTTAGCGACGAGCGCTTGGTCCCGCTCACCCACCCAGACTCAAACTACGGCTTGTTCAACGAACACGTCTTGCTGCAGTTGCCGCAGGGGACCGCCGCTCCGCAAGTGTTCACTATCGACGAATCCCTCTTGACCGGTCAGGACGGCAAAACCGACGGGTCCGATCCTTCCAAAGACGAACAGATCGCTGTAAAGTACGCGTCGTCCATGCCCTCAGACCTCAAACTCGACTTGATCCTCTTGGGATGCGGTCCGGACGGACACACTTGCTCCCTCTTCCCCAATCACCCCCTCTTGCAAGAGAACACAAAGTCAATCGCCTATATCAGCGACTCCCCGAAAGAGCCGCCTCGCCGCATCACCTTCACGTTCCCCGTTTTGGAGAAGGCGAAGAGCATTGCGTTTGTCGCCGAGGGTGCCGCGAAAGCACAAGTCTTGAAGGAAATCTTCGACGTGCCCGGCTGCGAGTTGCCCTGCGCCTTGGTCAATCGCATCCTGACCAGCACTACCTGGTTTGTAGACCGCCACGCGATGAACCGCTAAGCCCTGTGTACTCCCTACTGACTTTTGTAATGCGATTTACTCCAAGTGACAGCTATAATCAAGTTTGTACACGTAAATTATTTGCGCAGTACCGCCCAACAAGCTTGCCTTATCGTATTCACCGTATCACCATCGTCATCAATGAGTATGTCCTGACCAACTTGGTCGCCTCAATTCCTACTAACACCCCTCCAGCAGTCTCGCTATGGCTCTGTCCGCGCAAGGGATCCTCTTCCCACGATAAACTCACCACCCTAATGGCCTCGCTCGTGACCCTCTTCCCGGGGCTGCCCCCGCTGTTTGAGCCCCACGTCACCGTCTCGTCCAACATCGCCGTCAACTTGGTCGATCCAGCACAGACCCGCGACGACGTTGACCGTATCCTCTCCGCCAGCGTCGCCGCCTCCAATGCGCTCCCCTCCCCCGCGTCCTTGCTATCGTTCCAGAGGCTCGTTTCGCTGCGATCCTACTTCAAAAAGCTCTTCTTCCACGTCGAACGCACCCCGAGTCTCGTCCTGCTTCTGCAAATTATCCGCGAATTGTTCGTGATCGAGCCGGCATTGCGCGAACAGGAAAACCAGCGCGCTAACCCGCACTTGTACAGTAAAGGCCCCGACGGCCTCTTGAAATTGAAGCGCAAGGGCCACGGCCGGCAAAAGAGCGTCGACGCTTTAGCAAGCAAAACCGTTGCGCTAGACTCGGCCAAGATCCAGCAGCAAGCTCTGGTCGAGGCGGCGCACTGGGCTGCGGAATATAGTCCGCACCTCTCCTTGGTATATAGCGACCTCAGCCACATTGATAAGGCCTTGTGGCGAACAATAAAGACCCGCATCGCCGATTACTTGGGTATTACGGACTGCGATAGCGACGATATCCCCGCAGATGTGTTTGAGTGGCAGGGTGCAGAACTAAAGTTGGTCTTGTGCGAAGGCGACGTGAACGATTGGGTCACGTTGGGTAGCGTGGAGATTCACTGATATACGCCTGTAAATCTACCGAACACAAACATTATTAATATTAGATCCTATGTGGTGTCTCACGCAACAAGGTACTCTCCTCCCTTCAACCAGAAGGCTCGTCACACTTTTCCCACATTGTTTTGGCATGTATCGCGCAGAGTAGTTCTACCGCTAGTTGTGAGACCCCTCTTCAAGCAGCCTCCATAGCACTGCCCGTTTACTAGCCACTAAAAGAGAAGAGCGCCTCATACATTCCTAAACCACAAACTCTTTACCTCAAAGCCTAGGATCCTTGTAACTAAGCGTGATCTCTCGATTGATGAGCTGTAGCACCCTGTGAAGGTATGCTGTATGAAGAGTTAGATCACAAATATAACGTGCAATGCTGACTTCCAAGAGTCACGCGAACGCAGCCATGTTTTGGGCGTTCTCTTCATGCGTAGCACTTTTGACCTTCTTGTGTATATATCTACCTCTCCCACGTGTAGTGTGCTTTCTCGATTGTGACTACACATAGCTCATTCCTGAAATTACTTCCATACAGATTTCTTACACTCGACCATGTCTCAAATTTGTGCAAAAGGGTCTCAAGCGGATCTCCTCTCCCGAATATGGTAGATAATGTACCGCCGCTAGTTAAAGATCCCATATTTCCCAAGGCGAACGGTACATTTGGAAAGCCGTATTGATGGGAGAACCCATGCAAGTGACGACATCACGGGCGCATTATATAGCTCTGGCGTTTTCCACCGAACCATCAGGCCTCATGCCGGTCGAAACAGGCCTGAGCGTTAAAATTGCCCAAATCTTCTCATCACGCTATGAAAACAATTTGCACAAGGTCAGCAATTGGAGTAGAGATCATCACTGGTTCATTGCCGGAAAGTTGAGCCGTCCAGTGCCCTTCACAAGTCCCATTCCGCTGCAATTTATGCGCTCTACGAAGCGAAAGCGATAGGTTGGTCTGATATGGACTGGCCATCCGTGTTGATGCAGGTAAAAAGGGACCAGCGAGGCACGCAAACATTCTCGCAATATATTCTTGTTCACGTACCGCAGCAAGCCGGGTCCTCGAGCATCTTGAGCGCCCACGCTTTAGGCTGGTCGCCGGTAAAGCCAGCCTCCTTGTCGAGGTATGAAATGGAATCAAACGCTTATACATGTGGACCGGTCAAGAACTCTGCCATGAGACTGAAAGTCATTTCGCCATTTCCTAAACGTCCCTTCTTGCTTCTTTAACGGTAATTTCAGGATGGGGCAAAGCGAGGTGGCACGCGATATGCTATTCGCGACAAAACGCAGCTTGCTTCAATGTGGCCCCCTCAGAACTCCAATTCATAAATCATTTCTCCTAATTCGAGGATATTCAAAAGAGTAACTTGCACCAAAGATCAATAACTATCGAGTTTGGAATCATATTGGCAATTATCTTTCGAATGTTATACGGAGCTTTACTCGCAGGTACTTTCGGATCTTGCGATTCAGACCACAAAAGCTGGGGTGGGTGAAGGACGAGTTTCCACATAAGATGTTCTGTGAAACTCTTTTGCTCTATTTCAGCAAGGCGCTTCTCCGTATTTTCAAGGCTGCTTAATACAGAGTACATGCTTGGCAATTTGAAGAAAACCATTGGTACTCTCATGCAAATGACTGGCACGCCCCAAAAACTTTCACAAAGAAGTCCACAAAAGGGGTTAAGGTTCGTCTTCCGCAGCGAATGCCCGGAAAAAGCTGCGGCCAGAGCTGCCGTTTTCAAAACAAGTTTGCTCATCTGTTTGTTTTGAAGGTCGCCTCCAAGCAACACCTGAAATGCCCAATTGGAAACCATAGTTATCGAGAGTGAATTCATACTACTCAAGTTGAGCATTTTCAAGTTACATGGTGTGTCACCCTCCCTGATAGCAACGGTGCACGCTCAATTTAATCAGAGATCTCGCCATATTCTACCCTTAAACAATCGCTCAACCCTGAAAAATCGTGTAGGCAAATTCCACCGCGTGAGCATTCAACCTTTCATCTGGAAATGGATCTAGTACGCGTATCCATCGATCCGAGCACCTTCGCTCATCGGTTGCGGGTACATGACCATGATATGTATAGTGCGACCACTATGAATACCCTTGACCCGAAAGTGCTTTGAGCGCCAGTGTGGTGGAACAGTTGTTGGCGTCCAAAGTTGTATTCATCCGACTGCAGAATTCCTTCCTTCATTGAAAAGGTACACGTCACAACAGCAAACGTTCCTAGTCAAGGGTTACGATTTCCAGTAACTTTTCATTCGCTAGCTAAACAAGAACAATCCATACCATAAAGCGGAATCTTTCTCCATGGAGACACCAAGAGCAAAGTCTAACTACGCAGACCAATATGGCCGAATAGCTTCTTGCCAAACTTTTTTGCCGCCCCCATAACTGTATTCTGCGCCGAAACCTTTGTAATCTGCGCCGTAAACTCTGTATTCTGCACAATAAGATGGGGAAACACTTGTGCAAAGCGCAGATTCTCTGTATTGTTCCAGTGTCGCAGCTCGCGCGCTAGACGGGTCTTCTCCGAGTCTGTGGTAAAGATACTACCTGTAGTGGTCTCATCATCGGTCATAAAGCTCAAGAGCCCCACCAAGATGGTCAGGACACTCCACGCCGCATTCCAAGTGTCCGGGTGGTAGTCGCTGATGGACAAGCAAAGACGTTGGTTGCACTTGAATCGGCCATTTGGCGTGACCATAATTATCGAGGGTGGTTTGAATGGGTAGTCTGGCGGGAATCGAAGGATGCCGTGGTACTGGCCATTTTCGTAGGGGGTGTTGGGCGGACCGGTAATGATATAGTGCCATTCCAAGATATTGTTCTCGTTGGGCTTGGCGTCTAGGAACTGGTTGGGACTTGTCTGTAGCAGCTTGTACTCTTTTGTGAGACGTTTCTGCGCTTGTCTCGATGCCATTTTGATGCTAAAGGTGGTATGGAGGTTGGCAATGGGAAAGTAAGTGACAAGAGGGAAGGATAGGGCAAGGTACACGTGATATGCGTTGCAGTGCACAACCAGTGGATTTGGAAAGTCCTGTACTATATGCTGGAATGGCCAAAGTAGGGCTTGCCAAGGAGGGTAGGCTCTGTACAGTATTGCGGAAGATAGAATCTGTACAGTATTGTGGAAGGTTGAATCCGTACACGATTGAAGAGTAGCGGGACATCTTTCAAGGCTTGTTTGGGTGATTCTGTTACGCGCCATCCAGGATAACAGGTAATTGAAGAAAGTGTGCTTCCTGTGAACACGCATCAACCTTTTCTTTTTGACCAACAGCTGTAGATTGGTGCACATCAACCCTGTGTAAGCAATTGACTTATTGTGTAAACCCTTGTGCAAGTGTCGGGTTGCATTTGCAAATCCAGGCACAATGGCGATGTGCTTATCCAGCAACCAGGAGATTCTGCGCGTAGATTCCTAGATCCATTGCAATTTAGATCCACTGAAATCACATTTCCTTGAGAAGACTGAGAACATTCAGTTCCCAGCGATCTGGTGTGGGTGTGGTGGTATTGTATGCTGATGGTGAACGTGCACCGTTGGGCCTAACACAATTAGACCTCGCTTTTTTCATTATCACTTTTTGAATAGAAGCAGAGACAGCATTTTTCGAATAGGATGAAATCCCATACTTGATGACCGGTTTCGTGTTTCGCATGTTCCGAGCGATCCGAAAGTGTTCTCGACGACTAGGATATGGTTGTTGGCGACTTAACAGCAGTTGCTTTGGTCATGCAAAAGTGTGATAACGCCATTGAGGGGAGTGTGCTGCCGTCAAATTCAGCAAATACAGTAAGCAGGTCATGAAAGTGATGACCAGAAAGAGGTTATGATCTGAGTGAGGTTAGGATCAGGGATCACGTCATTGCTAGTTGTGAGAATATTACCAGGGAAGAGAACTCGACTTGACACGGCTTTTTTTTCCTTGTGCTCCACTCGAGACTGACTGTTGAGGAGTTGTTGATTGAGAAAGAGTTGTGGAGGGACCCAAAGGGCCTGACCTCTACGAAGGTGACGGAGCACATCGCGAACATCACCAGATTGAGTGTTCCAAGGTAGCCTCATTACACATACGAGTTCAGGCGTCATTGCAACACAATAGCGATGTCTGGGGCACACTGACTCATCCTTGAACGCGGAACTCGGTGCTCGACATTCACATCAGCTATCACTCAAAAGCTCTAGAGTTCAAGTCAACAGTTACAATGAGAAGACTCACTTTGGCATCCTCACTATCGCGTGATCTTTATTTCTCTCCAGGCACCTCCGTGAGACGCGTCTTTGGTACCTGAGTCAGCGTCCGGATTAACATAACCATCACGTGAGAATACATCCAGACTGCAATACTAAAAGGCAGTTCCGAGTTATGAATTAGCCAAAACACGACTTTTTCTTTTCTGACTTTTTGCACAACATTAACGTTGCAGTCTGGGTGTTAGCACAAATGCACGACCTATAATCCGGATCAAATGACCATATTTACGAGTTATGTGACTTTCACGATTACACGCCGAACCACAAGGATATATGCTGTGTTAAGGGGTTGAGACTATGATTCGACGCATGTGTTACATCCTCATGTATTTGCAAAATCTGTCTCCTTTCACTGCGAGAGTTACATTCAATTTCAGAAATGGCGATTTCTCTTTTACGGACTGAATCGTGGCTGAAACTCGTCAAACCTCAAGGACACGACACGAGAAATATGCAATCCCCTTTGGCAACCCACTTTCCAACTTCATTGGAGCAAGAGGTGATTTTTTCGTGCGTATCGGGTGACAACTTGACCACGATAGGACACCGTTGTTATGTCATTTATTTATTCCAAGCCTTCGGCAGTAGTCTCTTGCCTGAAAATTCCATAAGCAAGTTGTGGATCTCATTGGACATGGAAGCATGCCTGGAGCCAACGCAGCTTTTGGGATTTTGGTAAAAGACGGCAAAACGTCGACTTGACTTGCAATCTCAGTTGACCCGCGAACGCGTCATTTCTCTACAACAATACCCACTTTCATATCAATCTCAAAAAAAACGGAACGGATCGCCTATTGCGGTTGTGGATTGGAAATTGAAAGCGACCGTGACCTCTAACGCGCCAGGTCAAGTGGAAATCAAGTCAATCCCGTGCAAAGTGCAATTTCCACCTGTGAGCTGCCCACTAAGCTATTAGTGCGAGCACGCAACGACGAGAGCCTCAAGACCTCTTTATATTATTCATTGAATTAATATTTGCTTCTTGGGCTCGACTGCGGGTCGTTGCGAGGTAAAAATGCAAGGCGTGCCACTACTAAACACCGCCCTTTGATCGTTAGAGAATCGGGAGGATCCGGCATTTCCGGAGCTGCTTGTATTGGGGCAGGGGCAGTCCTCAATTATCAGCGGCTTGATTCCGTGCTTTGGCGCGTGCTGTTGTCTATGCAAACTCTGGTACATCACCACACCACCGCCTCGTCATGCCTTTTACGACAATCTACACCAGCACAACAGTAGCTCCCTCTTTCATGATATTCTCCATGATGTGGTCATCGCTGAAGATGCTGCTGCAACCATCAAGCACGTGAGGATCTTGAAATGTTTTTCAACTCGCGCTTGTGCGCATTGCTAACTTGAAATACAGGCGGCCTCCGCGTTGAATCATGAGTGAAAGTGCCCAATCGAGTCTTTGTGATGAGCTTTTCTTCAAGGTCGATTTGCGCTTTAACAATCAGCCTTTTCGAGGTCGATTGCGCCTTCATGATCAGCCTTCTCGATGTCGATCGCGTCTTAATTATTAGCCTTCTCGAGATCGATTTGCGCTTTCCTAATAAGCTTTTTCGAGATAGATTTGCGCTTTTATCATGAGCTTTTCCGAGGTCAATTGCGTCGTCATAACTAGCCATTTCGAAGTCGATTGCGTCTTAATAATCAGCCCTTTTGAGGTCAATCTCATCCCCAAATCTTGCCGCCATCTACAACTCTGGCAGCCTACCCTCACAGAACTCTCGAGGCGACCGCTCCACTGCTGATGTGCTCCCCAACTAGCGGGTGACCGCACTTGCACAACAATAGGAAGATACGCTGTTTTTTCGCTAGACCGATGTCATCGTGTAACATTACTCGCGTGAAAGCGATTCACCGAGGGCGGCGTCGCGGTGTTCCATGATGTTGCAACACGCGGTGTGTGCGGCGTTTGAGAAAATTGCGATTCGCACCTGCGGTAGTGACTTAATAAAGCTGCATCAATTACAAATCGTGAAGCAGGAATCCGTGTTTTTAGGCTTACGCGGTTAATATTAAGTTGACTTTTTCTCAGGTGCCTTGTTGGGTGTAAACGCGCTCTCGGAACGTAAATACTTCAATCAGATCTAGGGCATAATGTGGTTCGCAGTCCCGCGATTATGTGATAGGCAGTACCTCCTTTGATGAACTGCGAATGATTTCACACCTAGATAGTTAGCCATTGCCCTTTCGACTTGTTTGATGTATCCGATAGCGCTGTACAGTAACAGTAAGCATGCACCTTCAAACCCAACAGACTTGAGCTTATATGCTCGCAGTCCCGCGATAATGTGATAGGCAGTACCTCCTTTTTGGAGAACTGTGAATGATTTCACATCTTGATAGTTAGCCAATACCCTTTCAGCTTATATAATGTATCCGATAGCGCTGTACAGTAACAGTAAGCATGCACCGTTGGGCCTAACAGACTTTTGAGTTAAAATGCCCGCAGTCCGCGATAATGTGATAGATCACACCTCCTTCGAAGAACTTTGAATGACTTCACGCTCCCGAAGGAGTGTCGAAAGCTAGTCGATGACCTTCCTATACGTAGATGGCTGGAGACTATTTGCTGACAGTTAACGTACACCTTCAAACCCGACTCGCAGGAACATACTCGCAGTCCCGCGATAATGCGATAGGCGTGGACGTTATCCAAATCAATTGCGAACAAACTTCAACGGCATTCAACGAGCCACGAGCCACGAACCACGACCCACAGACCCACACGAAAAATGAGCAGGCACCGGAAAGGCCACAGGCACAAGGGGAATGGAGATACTGGGCAGGCACTAGCAACAGAGGAGGCATCGAATGGAACGGGAGTTCCTTCCGGAAAAGAAACACCGCTAGCCGGCAATTGCGACGCGGAGGGGGATGCAAGCACGCACGCTGGCCTGGTATTCCGCGGGACGCCGCTCTGGGCGATGCTCCAGCCGTTCCAGCGGGCGCGGGACCAGCGGACGGCGCGGTACGTGTTGGTGATGCTGGCGGTGGTGGTGCGGGCGGCGGTGGGGCTCGGGGGCTACCTGGGGCAAGGCGCGGCGCCGCGGCACGGCGACTTTGAGGCGCAGCGGCACTGGATGGAGATGGCGGTGCACTTGCCGGTGCGGGAGCGGTACCTTTACGACTTGCAGTACTGGGGCCTCGACTACCCGCCGCTCACGGCGTACCACCTGTACGTGCTCGGGCTTGTGGGGAGCCTCATCAACCCCGCGTGGTTTGCGCTTGACGAGTCGCGGGGCATCGAGTCGAGCGGGCTCAAGACGTACATGCGGGCGACGGTGATTGTGAGCGACCTCGTGGTGTACGTGCCCGCGGTGCTTGCCGTGGTGAACACGATCGGGAAGCGGGCGGGGCTCCGGCGGATGGACCAGATGACGGTGGCGGGGCTCATATTGGGGCAGGCGCACTTGGTGCTCGTGGACCACGGGCATTTCCAGTACAACGGGGTGATGCTCGGGATGATGATGCAGGCGGTGAACCACTTGGCGCGGGACGAGCTCGTGATGGGGAGCGTGTGGTACGTGATGTGCATATTCTTCAAGCAGATGGGGCTCTACTACGCGACGTTTGTGTTTGTGTACATATTGAGCCGGCTCCGGCTGGTGCGGCAGTTTGCGGGCGTCGGGGCGACGGTGGTGGGGACGAGCGTGGTGATGCTCGCGCCGTTTCTTTTCGAGGCGCGGCGGAACGTGTGGCAGATATTGGTGCGGGTGTTCCCCGTGGGCTGCGGGTTGTTTGAGGACAAGGTGGGGAATTTCTGGTGCGCGAGCAACGTTGTGATAAAGTGGCGGGAGCGGGTCGGGGAGCGGGCGATAAAAAAAAAAAAAATATAAAAGAAGTCAGCCAGCACATATTTCGTCCTAGATTGATGGCAGAATATAACGTAGTCTCAACGCGCCTTCTTGAGTGCCTCACGACATGCAAAAGGGTTGAATGCCTGACTGCACGTAGCGCACGGCAAAGAATAATTGGCGCTACGATATGTCACCTCCACCATCCA
>JAKTSS010000297.1:0-15793 GCA_030580355.1 Debaryomycetaceae sp. yHKB357 | reverse complement strand
CATTGGGCGGTGCGGCGGCCAGCTGGCCCTGCGACTCCAACACCATGCCCGCGGGCAAGCGCGGCTGCTGCGACGAGGGCGGCGACGGCGGCGGGTGGGTGTTGCCGTCCTGCTGGTACTCCAACAACTGCTCCAAGCGGGCAGTGATGTGCGGATTGCCCGGGTCCAAGCGCTCGGCCTGGCGGTAGGCGTCGAGGGCGTCGCTAATCTGGTTGTTGCATGTCTCGTAGAGGGTGCCCAAGTCGTACCACACCTCCAGGATGTATGGGTTGAGGCGGATGGCGCGGGTGTAGGCGTCAAGCGCATCGCGGTACTGCGAAATCTGATAGTACAAGACGCCGATGGAGCACCAGAATGTGGGGTTGCGCGAGTCGCGGTTGACAGCCTGCTGGAACGCCTCGTACGCGGCGTTGAAGTCCGAGCGGATCATGTGGACGCGGCCGAGGTAGTACCACGAGTGGGCGTCCAGCTGGTCGATTTCGAGCGACTGCAGCAAGTACTTTGTGGCCATATCAAGGTCCTGCTGGAACGGCTGCGGCTGGCTCGCACCGCTCTTGGGCAGGGTGTTGGCGACGGCGGAAGAAGAGGAGGAAGACGCTCCTCCCTGATTGCCGCCCGACGCCAGGTCTTCTGGCTCTGCTTGCGAGTACAAGCAGCCCAATTGTTGCAAGACCTTTGCGTGCTGAGGATTGACGGCGAGCACGTTGAGGTAGGCGTCCTTGGCGCCGAGCCAGTCCTTTTGCTGTTCCAACACCAGGCCAATCTGGAACCACACGTCGGGCTGTGTCAATGGCTGGGGCGGGTTCTGCAAAATGTACTGGAAGCACTCAAGCGCCAGCGGTAGCTTCCCTTGGTGCTTGTATATGATACCCAAGCGGAAGTAGATCTCGTTCAGCTTGTCAAAGTGCTGGTCCAACTCTAGCACACGCACGAACGCCTCTTCAGCGTACTCCAAGGAGCCGTACCGATCGTAGAGAATGCCAATGCCGTGCCACAATTTGGGCAGATTGGGGTCTTCCAAATAAAAAAGAGCCCTTTGGTACGCAGCGTATGCGCGCTGCAAGTCGTCGAGCATCAAGTAGCAATGGCCGAGGGACCCCCAAGTTTCGCCATTTTCCAGGTTGAACGAGAGGGCCTGCTCGTACAACTCGGCCGCCTTAAAGTATATGTCGCGCGAGCGGTAGACGTTGGCGAGCTTGAGGATGGCCTCGACGTTGTTGGGACAGTGGCGGACCGCCAGGTCAAAGGCCGCGATGGCCTTTTCGTGATCGCCGATCGACTCGGCAAGAGTGCCGATAGCGAGCCAGGTGGACGAGAACACTTCGTCGAGGGGCGACGAGGAGCCAATGGGGACCGGGGCGGGAGCCGGCGGGGGCGGTGCGGGCTGGCCAGGGGCTAGAGCCGGGCCCAACTGCTGGGACAGCGGGGGCACGCCGTGCGCCATTGCCATGGGATGGGACATGTGGGGCACCTGGTTCATATGGGCCATGTGGGGTCCGTGATTGGCAGGGGCAGTTGGCGGAGGAGGCTGGCCGCGGAGGGGTTGAGGCTGGACCTGAGGTTGTAGGTGCACCGAGGGAGAGTTAGCGGGAGAGGCCGCGGTGGGATTGAGTAAGCGAGCTCTGTTTGATTCGAGCAGGGAGGATGATTTCCGCATAGCAGAGAGGCAGGCCAGTGATTCAGCCAGGAGCGACTAATCAGACCAAAGCAAGGGGAGGACTAAAGCAGGCTTAGTTGATGGAATGGTGAAAAAGAAACCAACGCCAGCCTGATTGAGATGAAGGAGGGGGGAAAGCCTTTAAAGGAGACAGAGGCTTAGAGGGGGAGCGGAGGAGAAGCAGTGCAATGGGGGGATGCTCCAAGATCAAGGGGTCTTTGTTGAGCGGGAAAGTAGCTGGGCTTTGCGAAGGGGAAAAAGAGTCGTCGTCGTCGAGGGGTAGGAAAAAGTCGTTGACAAATGGAGAGTAGGCTGGAGACAGTTGACCGACGATGACGAACAATTTTTTGCTGTTTTGTGATTTTACGTAATAGTAGAGGAAAATAAATCCTTTTCTGTGCGAGGGTAGGGTGGAGAATTTCTGTTTGCAATATTTTCTTGGTGCGCAAAGAGCGCGGCGGGGTGCGGCAGATGCTTTGGGGTGTGGGGTGTGTGCCGGCGGCGAGAGGGGCGAGCGCCAGCGACCAGCCGCCAGCCGAAAACAGAAGTTGGAACTTTTTTTTTTCCCCTTCCCCCGGGCCCAACCGATCAAAAGATATTTTTTCCCCCACAAGCGCTTTTCTGGATCTCTATTTTTCGGGCTTGTCGCCGCGGGACTTTCCCAGAAATTTGCTGCTTGTTTTGTGCGCAGGTGGGTGGTTTTTTTTTTCCTTCTTTGGTTTGTTTTGTGGGTTGTTCGGGGGCATCGCACGCGGCTATCGCTGTCAATCGCAGCGCGTGCCTCGTATTCCCAGTCACATGACATGGATACGACCCAAAGCCCGAATTTCACGAGGCTGCGTCTTCTAAACCAACCGTCGTGCGTCATTTCAAGGGCCGCCCTGCTTGATCCCGGTGCTAGTTTCACTGCGTGTGTTAGTACTGCGATGCGTTCGTGACGCGAGTCGCGGCTGCCATGAACCAATTTCTTGTAGACAGCCGCGCCAAAAATAGGCCTCTCGGGAGTCTCGTCCTCCTGCTCCCGCTTATTCACAATAGACGTTTCCAGTGTGTCTCCAAGATTGCTTTTTTCCCACGGTTGCGATTGTTCTCTCACAACTGCACCAGCCTTGTTTGGCCCGTCGTCGGTGACGACACTACCCCTTCCACCACGTGTAGCACGGGCCACCTATCGATGCCTGGGGACACTCTCCATTCGCGTGCCTCTTTCCCGGGCATTCTTTCCCTGCAATATGTCATGTTCAGGACGTTAGCGAGGCGGGTCTTCTCTTTTCACCCGTATTCATGCGTTTTGACTCTGGTTTTCGCATGGGACGTGATAGCACTGGCTCGCATGACATTGCGAGTCTGCTAGAACGTCCCAGGACCCCAAGAGTCCTTCAAAATAGAGAATATACTGCTTGTTTACCAGAAGCAAAGTGATGGCTGCAAAAAAACCAAATCCCGCCCTCTGTTTTTTTTGCTTAGACAGCGGAAAAAAAAACAAAAAATCACGCAATTCTTAAATTGTACACTCGTTTCTTTTTTTGCGCACGCACGCCGCGTGGAGATTACATCTACGCATTATGCAGGACCAGTCGCTAGCTGATATCCCGGCCAGCGACAGATGAGACGGTTCCAGATGCTCGGCTCGATCCAGCATCGTGGGAAACGGCATCATATGACTAAAGCCAGCCCATCTCTGCCGATCGGGTTTTTGCGCTCACCCTCATCTTGGCATGTGCCGATACTAAGTGGCTAGGCAAGAAAAAAAACACCACACCGGCCCTAGACGATAGAGATCGCCGGGCTTGCGTAACTGTTGGCGGGGTCAAGGTCGCAATTGCTCCCCTATGCCCCTTCTCGTCCCAAAATTCTCGCCCGTCCATCTTCGATCGATTCAAGTTTCTTTTTCTCTATCCTTAATCGAGATTTGTGCCATGATACGAAAATGCCAGTGGGCCACTGTCACGGGCATTTTGGTCACATGAGCAATCCGCGCATTTGACCGAGCTCGACTTTGTATCACCTCGATTGTCAAGGCGTACTACAAAGCAGGGTCTGTGATGTCGTCATGCCTCGGCTAGTAAATTACGGTGAACATTCCTCTTAGACGGTACCTCAAACTGCCTCATCGCCAAGAACTTGCATTCCAGCGTTTCCCTGACCGCAATGCACGCCGTGCCCCACTGAAAACGTGAGACCCGGTTGCGAGGCAGTCATAGCCGCTTGCCACTTTTGTTTGCACCTCTTGGCACGAGCGTGAGACCCGAGTGCTGGTTTCACCGTGCGCGCCTGGCTCGATTAAACTTGTCTACTATTCTATTTTCATGCCGTCAACGTCACTGATTTTAGAGCACGTTTCTCTAGTCCAAGACCTCTTTAAATTTGGCGAGTGTCTGGGGGCGAGCGGCACCATGCACGTTTGTGTCATCTTGAAGAAATTTCATCGCTGTTGGCGATGCCTGGCGTCGCGAAGGGTCTGCGCTAGCAACCACTGATGTGTATCCAGTAGCTTGCTGATGAGAATCAGGCTCTTTCCGCCGAGAGCTTTTGCCTATTCTGGTGCAGCTATTCACACCAAAAATTGACGCAGAACAGACATGAAGATGCCGTTGCCGCATTATGACTCATTTTCCGTGTCACATGCGAGCCTACCCTGTTGGTGATTGAAATTTCCGCACACGGGCTGTTCACTACTTTCTTTTGTGGCATTCCTGTACCACAAAAGTGCAAACGCAATTACTGGTCCTAAACTGGTGAATACGATTGCCTATTCCATATCCTGACTGCGCCTATAAAGGCTCGTGCTTGGCGTATGCCGACTGGAATTGGAGTAGCTTCATTCTGAAGTATGAGGCAAAGTCGGCCATATAAAGTAGATTGTAAGCTGAATGGTATCGTCTGTGCGCGTGTGTTGGACATTGGAAACGATCAAAGTGCGAGCTGTTTCAATCAGAAGCACAACCGAAATCACGGCACTGCATTAACGTATGTTCAAGTACCTTACAAGCGAGGGAGGCACAGGAGAAAGCCAACCCTCCGTTCCCATTTTGAGCATAGCGGCAGCAACGCAATCAGCGGGCTGATGCCCCGGGGCTTGTACAGTTATTTTTAGAGTCCACTGTTAAGCGAAATTTTCCTCAGTCGTACACATAATTCCCGCGCACGGATGACCCCTGAATGTGCGCTTGTGTCAGATGCATCTTGGAACTTTGGCGCCCTGCTCTTGAAGCAGTATGTAGCCAAACCTCGAAGGATACACCAAGACACCTTTCGGCGCTCCCGGGTTTGACCACTGCAATATTTAGAACAGATTTTACCTTACCAAGCAATGTGTGATGCGCAATTATTCCCGATGGCCGCTGCCGGCGCACAAAAAAAAGGGGCTTCCAAACTTTAAGCACTCGCTCTAATGCGCCCCGTTCGGCAACGTTCCCGGTCGGCCCTATTTTCTTCGTCCGCTTATGTAATCGGAGATCTCCGTCTTTTTATTGAGGCGGATATCATATTACCGTGGGCACTTTCATCTGTTGCTAGGTGTGCTCGTATTGCACTACGGCGGTCATCTTTTGCGGCGCTCACCACCGTACGCCAGTCACGGCAAAAGAACCAAGTGCCCTGAAGAACGTGGGCCAACAGAGTTAAGCGCGTGCTGCCAGACCAAAAATTCTAGAATTCACGTCTTCTAGACTTTTTAATCATGGAATCTGATTCACCGTCAGTTCGTTATCCGATCAATAAAGTTGGGCTGCTAGCCAGGTGTCAGGCTGTAATCAAGCCAGAACCAGCTACTCTACCTCTTCTGCTTGGGTGAAATTTGGTAGAAAAATGACGCCCAGAGATACATCAGTGACCCCGAGTCCAAGTAGTGATCTCATTCGAACTTGTGGCATAAAATGCAACCAGAACGCCTTGTGGCGAAAGTATTATGCTCTATTTAAATTGCTAACAACAGTAAACGTCATGACGAAAAGTGCCTAGTGATCAACTAAACCAGATGGATTCTTTGCCCCATCTTTGCCTGTGCGATGCCTCATCCACACGCTTCTTGATGATACCCAATTTCACGGTGTTTAATGGTCCAAAGGTCCATACCGGATGGAAAGGAACAAACAAAATACATGCAATAGCGACCGTGAGTGCTTCGAGAACCATGAGGTATACTTCGTGCGTGATCAAGTAGCCAGCGAGGCCCTGTGCCAACTCGGCAATACGGTACACGTACCGGATGTAAATGAGCACTACCGAAATGGTGAGAACAAGGGGGAACCAGTCGAACAAGGGCCGCGACCGGATGCTCACAAACTGCGGGTTGTAAAACAAGTCGAGAGTGTTGCGGCGATACTCCCTAATCAGCTTGGCGTTGAACAAGTATCGGAAAAAGTTGGCAATGGACGGCTTCGCGTACGGACTGGGGTTCCAGTCATCGGCCTCTTCCCACCGCCTAAAGTAGATTCTGTTCAAGAACTCAAACCAGAAACCAAGGAATACCGTCATTGCCACCACCTGGAAAACGATTCCGGCCGTCATGATATCCGTTCCAAGACCAGGGTCGGCGCGATGAAGGGTGGCGAGTGCTGCGGCTGCACCTCCTCCAGACTGAATGAGCACGGACAAGACATCAACGGAGATGAAAAAGTAAGAGTACCATAACGGCTTGAGCACAGAGTATTCACGGCCGTGAATAACGATCATTTGCGCAAACATGAAATAGATTCCGCCCATCAAGAACGCTGGCGATATACTGAGATCGATAATCTCCATCAAGTAAAACTGCACATCACCATTGTCTCTCAAGGCCATGATTCTGCCCATCCAGCCGACAAACTGCAAAAGCAACCCAATAGTGAAGGAAACGTTGAACCAATGGTAGCGTGATTTGTACAACATTCCGACAAAGTAGAAGAAGATCAAGGAGAACACGATGAAATACACATAGTTGGCGATCGGGTTCAAGTCTGTCTTGAACCAGTTTTTGTCAAAGGCCAACATCTGCAAGTTTAAGGAGGTCTCGCGGATAGTGTTCCAGAGCTGGCCCTCCTCAACAGTGTTGGTGGCAGTGTGAAGAACGTTCTCGACGCTAATGATGGTGAGAGAGGCTTGGGCGCCGCGAACGACCTGCGACAAGGAGTATAATTTTAAGGGGTTGGTTTCGGTGGCTATACTGGCCAAGGCCCCGTTAAGAGACTTCAGCAAAATCAGCGCATGTGTGGTGGGAACAGTACGTAAGGTGACGGCCGTAGGGGTGGTGGTCGCGGTCCAGGAGGATAGAGTGGACAAGTGGGTCGCTGAAGTCACCAAAGACGTTACTGGGATCTTCATTTGACAGGAGCGTGGTGTGGAAGAAAAGTCGGATCCTATGACTACCAATTAACCGCGCCACATGCCAAGGTCTATATACTCGTCGGCCTAGAACTCGGAGTTCCCATCTACATAAAAAAATAAGAGGATACGATGGTGACAGTCTGATGACCGAAAGTTGCGAAAATAACGTACGGTGAGCTCGTTTTTCCGGAAAGCCGCAAGATATTGCTGCGAAATCTGGAAGCTCCGATATGACATCACTTGAAGAGATAGCGGTGTTTAAAATTTGCCAGCGAATCGTATTATGAAGTTTGCAGCAGTTGCAATTTAAATAGTGTTTGGAACGCATTACGATGTAAACCAACGTCCTCCTAGACGACCGGTGGTGCGCAAATGCAATTTGCGTTTAATTTCTTTAAAAAAGCAAACTTGGAAGCACCGCCGGTTGGGGCTTCAAAAAAAGAAAAGTGGAGGGGGTAATCTTTGATAACCGATTGATAGATGCGATCCTCGTCTTCATTCAGATCTTCCATAGCGCATCCCTGTGCACTTGCAAGAGATGGCCCTGTGTGTGCAAAAACCACACTGCCACCAAGTTGCAAAGCCGGAAAGCCCAGCGGCGTATTTTTTTCATCCGGCACTAAGTACTGTGCAGTATTTTTTTCTCTGCTCACTAATTTAGAGAAGCACCCCGCTAATAAGGCCTGCACTAGGATATTATGCACGCTAAAGTACGCACAGCTTCGGCTGATATGCAAAAAAAAGTATTTTCCCACGGTATTATTCGACTATTTTGCTGACGTCATGCCTAGACGGGCCTGCCCTTGTCCCCGGCAATCTTGAAACATCGCTAGAAATCAAATGTGGGGTTCGTATCTGATCCATGACATCAAGTCTGGGCTACCGAGGGAGTCAGCGTATCGTGTTTTGCGTGATTATCTAGACTTACCCACGATATTTTTCGAAAGACAATAGGCTGGGCGTTCGATACGACGCCATCATCCATTCCGCGGCTATAAAACCCATCCGGTTTCGTGGGCACGACTTGTAAAAATAGCGCCGCAACCAGACCTTTGTTGTTTCTCGCTTCAACCCTTTAACGATCTTACCGATCGCAACATGAAAATTTGTGTGACCGTTTTGCACCAGATGTAGGCTGAATCAGTCTAGTGAAAAGGTTCAACTGATAAGCCCAATGCGGGACATACCATTCGCTCACTGTTCACATGGCATGTCTCGAGGCGACGCACAAGGATCCCGATTCAACCTGTTCCTGAAAAACGTGCATTTCGTCACTGCTATCGAAGAGCCCATGTGCGGAAAAAACCACATGCACCACACCACAAGATCAGCCAGGCTGGAACTCCGAACATAACCTTGCGGCGCACTTGCCAATATTGATCTGACCCGTGCGGCATGTATAATTGTCATAGACCCCAAGCTTCATCCGACGACCGTTGAGATGTTTATCGGTCGCCTCGTGCTGATCTTGAAAAACGCACATTACGTCAATGACCCCTGTGACAGCAGTATAGAATATTTTTTTTTGGGAATTAGATCGTGCATTCTAGGCGTGGACCGCGTCGTGCTTTCCGATACTTCTGGTTAGCTCGTTCTTAATGCCGCCGTAATTCGTGGTAATTGTTCCGCGGTTCTCCCGAGTTTCACCGCATTTCCCCGCAAATGGAGTTACCAAGTTGGTGTCTCGACATCACAGTGGCACACGAACGTCCATCCTGTTATTTCAATTGGGGCCGGAAAACTTGCAGACCCAGCGTCAGCCGGTTCAAATTTATATATCCGTGCCAGTGATGGTGCTGCCAGATGGATTTGTTGATATTTTTGAATTGCCGGAAAGGTAGCCCAAACTGCGAGAAACAACTTTGAGAAAGTTGCAGCCCAGTGCTTCGTGATTGTCTTTTCTAACGAGTAAAAGAAAAGAAACATAAAGTGTCTTGACCGAGCAAATTATTTTCACACTTCAATTTGCAGCCTTTTTATGCGTGATACAGAAGAGCCGTTGAATTGAAATTGAGAGAGCGTCAAGTCGTCAAGTAACATGCTGATGAATTTCGTCGCCGACAATTTACTCCGAGAATTGGGAGACGCAGCAGCTGAAACTTTGCTTAGTGTAAAGTCTTTGAATGAAGACATCTGCAGTTTTCCTGATCTCACAGGGTCTTTTTCTCTGCTTTTGCAACTTTGTATACTCTTAGCAGTGCATGGACACACATATCGAAATTCAATGCCATGTTTAAACTCGATAGCTTTGAAAACGAATGGAGTAAATCTGCTTTGCCACAGCAAATATCCAAAGCTTTGCCTCTGGTGTTTATAGTTTGCAACACCCCGCTGCCACTTTCAGTCTCCTCCTTGGCGCACAAGCGGGATTCATCCTAAAGATTTCGATAAGACCAGGATGTTTTTTTATAGCTTCCAGGAACGTCGCTTCAAGCCTGAAGCTAATAGGCTCTCGGAGTCAAATTAATATTGATCACCTCAGAGAAGCCAATAGTAGAACCAACCTGCCTGCCACGCTGCGTACTATATCTGCATAAACATTGTGACTATTGGGCGAGTGTATCATAGCTTGTCGATGCGACGACTTTCAGCATATGCAGAAGACATTGTGAACAAACAATTGTTGCGCACTTTGGTTTCATTCGCAACCGAGATTCCGTGAAGCAGTCGACAGTGATGGAATTTCACAAATGACACCCACCACGAGGCTTATCAGCATTAGGGAACTTCAGAATCTCCATTTCTTTGCGGCAGCAAACAACGTATGTTGAATTTCTCACCATTTGAGACGACTGAAAGAGAATAAATGGCGATATGAGTATCTCCTTGGTTCCTTATTGCAATGAGAACATTTGCAGGGTATGCCAAGCAAGCATTCACCTATATACGGATGGCGCAACAAAAGAATGCATCCTGTATCGAGACGGAGCTTGTTTCTTTCGTCACAGGTGTTCTTTTGCAGGCGTTGACTCGAGATTTGTTCGTACGTGGGGAAGGGGAGAGAAGGTCAGTGGCAGTTTCCGTCACGGCAATATCATCACCGATGCTTTTCCTGGAACAGCGAGTTGAAGCCCAATAGCTCATTAATGTCGCGGGTCCAGTCGTTGCGGGTGCGAGCCACACACCAGATCCCCGAGGAGCCCACGACCTCGATCTCGTCGCTTCTGCCCATGTCCCAGCTGTGCATCCCGTCCACACTCAACAGCACGGTTTCCTCGCGGTTTTGTTCGCTGAATACCACCTTGATGCGGGCCGCTTTCGGCACGATAAGGGGCCTAAAAGAGAGGGACCGCGGGCAGATTGGCGTCAAGAGGGTGCATTGTACTTGGGGATGCACCATCAGGCCGCCCGCACTGAGCGAATAGGCAGTGCTACCTGTGGGCGTGCTGATAACGAGGCCATCACCTTTAGTAGTAGTAAGGAATTCGTCATCGATGAAAATGTCGAGAGACGTCAAGTGCGAGGAACCACCACGATGGATCAGCAAATCGTTCATGGCATAGGTGCTCATCTTGTTGAAGCGGCACTCCAATCGGCCGCGACTGATGCCATGCGCGTGCAGGTGGTACACGCGGCTAAACGTTTCTCTCACGGCGGTTTCATCAAAGGGGATCAAAAAGCCGAGCGTTCCCATGGCGAAACTGAGCACGGGGGGCACAGTCAGGTGCGGGAACAGCTTGAGCGCACGGAGGATCGTGCCGTCTCCACCAAAGGTGACGATCAAGTCTGTTTTCAGAGCAATGTGGGAATCCGGGCCCGTGTGGAGGACGACCTTGTGGGGAGACAGCGGAACGCGTTTTGCCAAGGCGTCATACAGGGCGATATCGCGCTCGGGGACGATGATGTTGCATTGCGGGTACAGGAGCGCGACGAACTCGGCAAAGCCGTGGGCGGCCTCTGCTGCGCGGTCGTTATCCTTCTTGACGAGGTAGATATTGCGGAGCGGCTGGGGCCACCACATCTGGTGCATTTTGCCGTTATTGGTGGCTATAAAGTGCGGCACGCGCAGGCTTCCAAGCTCGTTGCACGCGCGCCGGACATGGGCCAAGCAGCGCACGCGTTTAGTGGACAATGGCGCATGGAAGATGCGAGTGGTCCGAAACATATACAGATGAGTCAGTAGGGCACTGGCCGGGAAAAAATAGTGCGCTACACGAGTGCAAATAAAATGAAGACGATTTCTAAAATACAGCGTGTGATGGCGTTGTAACCGCCAGTGCGTAGTGCGATATAGCATAACTGGATGGGGAGCCGCTCTACGTCTTTTGAAGTCACCTCGGCTCGTTTGGCGACCGTCACAGCATATCCATCACCGCATCATTCAACTGCTGGATCTGTTTCTGATCCTTCTCCGTCTTTGACGTCACCTCGGCTCGTTTGGCGACCGTCACAGCATATCCATTACCGCATCATTCAACTGCTGGATCTGTTTCTGATCCTCCTCCGTCTTTGAAGCCACCTCGGCTCGTTTGGCGACCGTCACAGCATATCCATTACCGCATCATTCAACTGCTGGATCTGTTTCTGATCCTCCTCCGTCTTTGAAGTCACCTCGGCTCGTTTGGCGACCGTCACAGCATATCCATTACCGCATCATTCAACTGCTGGATCTGTTTCTGTTCCTCCTCCGTCAAGGCGTTTTCGGCGGCCACAGCACCGGCTCCCGAGTTCGCCAGAGCAGCAGTATTCGCACCGGGCTCCAGCCCCATTTCGGTGTTGCGGACGGCATTAGTGTGCGCCGGGTCCAGCGGATGCTTGCTGTGCCCGTTCACGGCAAACAGCGGCCCGTGCTCCAAGGTCATGTTGCGGTCGCCCTTGTCGCCGTTCTCGTCATAGTAGAACTCCGTGTCCGGCTGGATCGCCTGGTCGCGCGCGTATTGCGAGCCGCCGATCGTGTCCATTGCCTCGTTCGTGTCCTCGTCCACGTCGCCCAAGTCCTCCGGGTCAAGGGGCGTCAAATGCATCTGGACCGACGGCGCGTGCTTGGTGTGCTCTAGGCTGGTGACGATGGAGGAGAGGATTTTATTTAGAAACTCGGGCAGGTTGCTATTGTGCATGTTTGACGGCCTCACGTCCAACTTGTAGTCGGGGCCATAGTACTCATAGTACTCGTTGTAGGGCATTTCCATGGGGAGCTTGACGCCATTGAGCAAGCCCGCCTCGTAGGCCCATGTGCGCGCGACGTTGCGCATGGTGTACCCTCCCCCGCCGACCACCATCATGGGGACGTTGAACAGCTTTGTGAAATTGATGCAATTGGCGTGTCCGTTCATGGAGAGGTTGAAGCAGCCCAATCGGTCACCGCTGAGCGAGTCACCGCCACACTGCAACACAATTGCCAGCGGCTGGTACCATTCCATAATCTTGGAGATGACAGGCTCATAGATCAGCTTGTAGGTGGCGTCGTCGATCCCGTCGCGCAACGGCACATTGACCGAGTAGTATTTGCCCTTCCCGACGCCAACGTCGCGTAGTTCACCAGTGCCCGGGAAGAACTCGCCGTACTTGTGAAAGGAACAGGTCATGACGCGATCGGTAGTGTAGAAGGCCTCCTCGACACCGTCGCCGTGGTGCACGTCAATGTCAATGTACAAGACGCGAGGATGGTACCGCAACAACTCGATAATGCCCAAGACGATATCGTTGACGTAGCAGAAGCCCAGGGCCTCGCTCTTCTTGGCGTGGTGCAAGCCGCCGGCGTAGTTTATGGCAATGTCGCACTTGCCGCGATTCAAGCGGGCAGCGCCCTCCATGGAGCCGCCGCCCAGGATGCCGCAGTATTCAAAGAGACCGTCAAATACGGGACAATCGTCGCCGACGTTGAATTTGATCTGCTCCTTGGCGAACAAGTCGAGGTTGTCAGGAGAGACGCGGCTCAAAAAGTCAATGTACTCGTCCGTGTGGAACTGGCACATTTCCTGTTTCGTCGCGGGTTTCGCGCGGTAGATCTCCATTTTCTTGTACAAGCCGTAGTTCATGATGAGCAGGTGGGCCATGCGGATACGATGGGGCTTCATGGGATGGCCCGCGCCGTAGGCGTAGTTGCCAATGTCGGCATCGTAAAAGTAGGCAATGCGCTTCTTCTGCAGCGGGTCGACGGCGAGCTCGTCGAAGGGAAGCTCCCTGTACATCTGTGGGCGTCCCGAAGTCGTCGTGGCGAGTGCCGGTGTTTCGGCTGTTCTGGCTATTACGACTACTCAAGCAATAGATGCGCTGTTGGATTTACAGTTTGTGGTTTTTGAATATGTTATATGCAGGTGGAGGATAAGCACTGATGCGCACTTATCGGAATAGGGCGGGACAGGTGATGATGGCTAGGCGGAGATCTTTCAAGTACATTGGCTCTGGGAGACCTTGACTGGAAGGTCTGCGACACAATTGATGCTACCGTGATTTGGAGCAGGTTTGGGAAAAATGGCGCCAAACGCATTCCCGGGGACTGACAGGGAGTCGACCTTGTGTCATCCAGCGATGCCTGCGTAGGTTTCTTCGCAGACCACGTTGAGATCTCATCGATTGTCTAGAAGCTTCTTGATCGGACTAGGCGTAGAGGTGTAGTAGCATCGGGATAAGGCAGGTAGTGTGACAGGGAAGTCAACTTTAAAGTGACGTCATACAGTGATGCCTACGCAGGTATTCACGCGGACCACGTTGGATTTCTGCGATCGTCAGGTAATGTGCTGATCGGGGTAGGCGTAGAAGTGAGGCAAGTTTCAGAATGAGGTATGTAGTATTGACATGGTGGTTAACCTCGAGATGGTTCATACATTAATGCCTCCTGCGTAGGTTTGTGATCTCATCGATTGTCTGAGAGCTTACTGGGCCTGATGAAAGGGTGGCGTCGGTGTAAGGGTAGCGATATGATGAGCGAGGTTGAGGCGGTGTCGAAGCAGGTATAGGCAAAAGGGTAGAAGCGAGCTCGAGTGTCACAATCAGGGTACAAAGCATCGAGAAAAGACGGTCTTCCCTACTTGGGCCTTTTGGAAACAAACTCACACGAGACTGCTGATATTATACAGGTTAGCTCGCGCAAACACCCACACGCGACTGGCCGCCCATCGTACAGATTTGTCCCTTGTAGAGCCCAACACGAGATCCGCCAGATTGCGAGCTTCACACGAGATCCGCCAGATTGTGAGCGTGTTAGACGACACTGCGACTCGTATAAGCTTACACTGGGAAAGGAGCCTGCCACTGTCGTACGGGCTTGTCCCTTCGACGGATCCAAACATGAGATCCGCCAGATTGCGAGCTTCACACGAGATCCGCCAGATTGTGAGCGTGTTAGACGACACTGCGACTCGTTAAGCTTACACGGGGAAACGAGTCTGCCACTGTCGTACGGGCTTCTCCCCTCCACGGAGCCCAACACGAGATCCGCCAGATTGTGAGCGTGTTAGACGACACTCTAGCAACTCGTATAAGCTTACACGGGGAAACGAGTCTGCCACTGTCGTACGGGCTTCTCCCTTCCACGAAGCCTAGCATGAGATCCGCCAAATTGCGAGCTTCACACGAGATCCGCCAGATTGCGAGCTTCACACGAGATCTAGAGTAACGTCTGCGATCTTCTTTTACTCAACATTGCAGGCATTTTCAAACGAGACTGCCGCTTTCGTATAAGTAACGCGTGGAAACGAGACTGCCGCGATAGTATAAGTAACACGTGAAGAGACTGCCACTATCGGATGCGGCGCCACCACACCTCTTTGCTAGCCTCTTTCCTCACACGAGACTGGTCTCGCGCTCAGCCTGAAGACGGTTCTTGTACTCTGCCAACTGCCGATTCAACTCGCCTTGGAGCTGTGCGTCCTGCTGCTGTTTTTTCAAAATGTGCGGGTTAATCATGAACCTGATTCCATTATTGTCCTTGGCGTGCAAGCTACTGCTGGTGACGACCACGGGAAAGATCCAGGTGAATAGGGAGGGACCCATTACCGCTGTCCAGTTTTTGTAGTAGCCCAAATCGTAAATGTTGTAGAACTTTGGGCGCAGGGTGTCGGCAAACGAGTATTGGTACGCGTGGTGCTGCAGCTGCAGAGCGCCCCAGCGGCGGTCCTGGTACTCTATAGTGGTAAGGTTATTAGCCACGAGCCAGAGCAGAAGCGCGAGAAAGAAGGCGACGGAGATACCGAACCCGCAACCGACGATAGCAAGCATCACCACGTTGAGCAGGAGGTAGCTATCGGCATACTGTTGGTTGTAAAAGAAGTGGTAGAGCTCCAGCACAGCTGCCAGGCCCATGAGCGCGGCAAAGGCCACGACATAGGCCAAGAACTGGAGAAACAACTTGTGGTTGCGGAAGCCGATACAGGTACTGAACCACGGGCAATAGTGGTCCATTTTGAGGATGCACTGGCCCAGGCGGGAGCAGTGGTGGGAGCGAGCGGGTTTCCACACGGAGCACTTGCGGCAGTGGGCAAAGAAGGAGACGTTGTTGCTGATGGGCGCGCCCTCCAAGAGATGGAGTGGCGGGGCGATCGCGTTCGGGCCGGTATTTTCCAGGGAGTAGAGGGCGTCTATGGAGGCGATATGGAGTTCAGGATAGTCGCAGGGCGAGCCGGGTCCGACGGCGATGATTTTGAAGTATGTGTAGATGCATAGCGTGTAGAGGACGAGTGAGAGGACAAGGAGCACGGCCGTGAGCACCGATTTCGGGCGCGACGGTAGAATGACGCCGAGCATGACGTAGAGTGCCCATGAGAAGAGGGACGTGCACAAGACTTTGGGGAAAGCGAGAAGCAGCAAGTAACAGCACAGCAGAAGCGCGTTCACTAGACGCGCATAGCCTGCCATCGCCTGAGACTGTGGGGAACTTGGCTGATGGAA